>JAQQSV010009936.1:0-13385 GCA_028646515.1 Pseudochirops corinnae
CCATCCTGCCCTACCGAAAAGAGACATAGGAGAGAATAGACTGGGGGAGGGGGGACACACTGGGATGGCTGTTTTGGTGTGGTGGGTGGGGGAAAGAGGGGGACAAAATATGTAACTCAAAATCTTGTGGAAATGAATGATCCAAAGTATAACAAAATTTTAAAAAATAAATAAATAAATAAATGAATGAACAAGCAAATAAATAAATAAATAAATCCTTCAAGTGAAAGCAGAAGAGACTTGCTGCCTCCTACAGTCTGACTTCCACCTGACAGGCGTTTGGTTTGATACCTCCAAGGAGACCTTTCCCCAGTGTCTGTGCTCAGGTACTGCCAACTCAGGTACCTCAAGTCTGTGCCTGGTAGAAAGACCCTGCTTGTCATCCTTCTTCTCCTGTGTGTGGTAGTGCCCCTCCATGTGTCTGTAACTTTCTTCCTCTCAGTTTTGGCTAGGCCCCATGGCTGATTCCAGGCCTCTGTGGTCCTCCTGCTCTCTCTTCTCTGTCCCACCCTGGCCAAGGGCTCCTTCCTATCCTTCTCCCTCCATGTCTTATATATGTACAGTACATAACAGCTTTTATCTAAAGAGTTGTCATACAGTACAGGGAGAAAACACTGTGTTAGATCCAGAGGTTACAAAGGCCAATCAGTGGACAAGTGTCATAATAAGGCAGAACTCAGCTCAATCAATCATCAAGCATTTATAATTCAGGCAAATTTGTATTATATATAAAAACTGCTTTACACAGAGATCTTCAGAATGGTCCATTAACATAATGTGAGAACTGTCTGTACTTAAAACTACCACTGACAAGACAACCAGGATTAAGAAGAAACAATGGACAATTTAAAACAAATAAAACTCTGCTATAAATCCCTTAATACCAAAAATTACTACTACATAAATTACATATTATATAAATTAAATTCAATAAAAGAAAGACTTTAAAGGTTGACAGAAAGGTAGAAAATGTGATTCTAGGCAAAATAAAATGATTAAGTAGGCACTGTCTCCCATTGTGCCCCAGCTCTTTATCATTAACTGTTTATAATATATCAGTTAAAACTTAATAGATCTTATCTCATTCCTTGAAGTTTAGTTTTCCCCAATTAATATTTTCCTCTCTTACCCACTAAAGTAGATATCACTCATCCAATTTATCCCACTTCATCAGATGTAATAAAAAAGTTGGGAAACTCTGCCCCAATGCAGGCTCTAAGTTACTGTTACGCCATCTCAGCGATTTCTCCCTTTTCTGAAGTTCATACCACCAATTTATCCAACTGCTTTCACAACTTCAGTCTTGCAGTCTACTGACCTCCAAGGACACTATCCCACTTTTCTCAAGGATTATGACATCTGATTCATAGATGTCCTCTCCATTTTCATCCTACAGCATCAAAGTGATTTCAACAAACATGTTTATGCCAGTAGCCTACATTTCATTGTTCTTTGAAGAACTCCTCAAATTTGACTTCCATCTCCATTCGATGTCAGGTATCCAGAATGAATCAATAGATAAGCATTTTATTAAACAACTACTAAAATTCAAAGTGAAGATCAAATGAGTTAACAAATTGTTAACTTTGCAAACCTTAAAGTATTGTATGCTTGTTATTGTTACTGTCATTATTATTATGAATTAATCACTAAAAATAAAACACAAAATCAAGACAATCTTTGCAGCCCAAGAGTTTTCATTCTACTAGAGGAATTAAACACATATACATAAATACATATAAGACACATGAAAAATAAACACAAACTGAGAAGGAAGGTGGGAGAGGAAAGGAAGATTACTAACGGGGATGAATTATCACAGATACATCTAGTTCTAGATATAAATCTAGAAGTAATCTTAGAGGCTATCTAGTCCAACTCTATCATTTTGCAGATGAAGATACTAAGACCCAGGAAAGTTAAATGACTTGCCCAAAGTAATACAAATGCAGATCTTTCAACTCTAGAACCAGTGTTCTTTCCACTGTACCATGCCACCTACTCTAAGGAAAAGGCTTCTTGAAGCCGTCAAATGGTAGAAGAAAATTAGCCTGAAAGAGAATTCAAGAGGCAAAGGAGAGGAGAGAGAACATTTCTGGTATAAGAACAGCCTATGCAAAAGTACAGAGACAAAAGATAGAATAACATTCATGAAGAATAGCAAATGGGCCAATCTGACTGGAATATAGAGTATGTGATCATACAGAAATCTGACTAAGGTTGGATAGTGAGGAGCTTTAATTTAAATGTCAAGAGTCTGTATTTTAATCTTAGACGCAATCATTATACAATGGATCTTTCTGACTAATGGAGTAACACAGACCTACACTTTAGCAGTATATATAACTGTTCTCCAGTTATTGTTTCCTGTTTCAAAGTCATGTTTTTCAATGAAACACTCCCTTGGGGACAAGATTATAAGAACACAGGATCATAGATTTAAAGCTAGAAGGGACCTCAAAGGGCATCTAACTCAATTCCTTTTTACAAATGAGTAAACTGATGCCCTAGGCAGCTGTAATCTACCCTAGGTTAAACAGAAAACAAACACCACATGCCTCCCAAGAGATTTTTGCTTTGTTGTTTGTATCTTAAATGCTTAGTACATATAGTAAGCACTTCATAAACGTGTTTCCATTTAGAAATAAGTTGTCTTCAAAAAGCTGTGCCTATATACTTTGAAGTGGATCACTAGAAATCATTCCAACCCCAAGTCCTTGAACTTTGGAATTTTCTTGAACACAAGCACCTATTGCTTTCACTTATCTTACTCCTCCTGGTAAATCGGTTGTTTAGTCTGATTAAGACCTGTTTTTGACTCCACTTACCTTAATAATGGTTTCAACCTCAACTCTAGGCCATTCAATAACATTTTAATACCCTTAAGCATCTCTAAATTTTCTTTTCCTCTTGTTCATTCACCAAGTAACAGAACCCTAATATCTGCCTTTTCTTTTAGAAAGACACAGAACCACTCTGAACTCACTAAATGTGTATTATCATTATCCTCACAGCTTCTGAGAAATCTTTATTACCTCTAATTCACCCCCATTATATTCTCCAAAGTAAGTAATTCAAACCTTCTCTATACCTAAGTCTTCAATGCTACCTTGTCACTCCGCAATTCAACAATATAATTCATTATTTATATAGATGTCCTGCCCAAGTGAGCTCCTTTTCCTTTCTTAATCTTATCTTAACATCTCTCCCAATCTTTAACCACCTCTTTCTCTTTATGTCCTGTCTCTGAAGTATTTTTCTTTATTTCTAAAACTATTACTCACACTTCATTAGTACCTTATATACCTCTTTCTGGAGGGCGAAGTTATGAAATACTCAATCTCCATTTAAGGAGGGCAGACAGGAGATCCATCTTCTCATTTCCTATCCAGCTGCATTCATTGTTAAATTATTTAACTTCTCTACAATGCCCTTGCCCTTCCTCACTTTCTCCCTCTCTCACTTTTCAGTTTTCTTTTGAGTTTTGGCTTCCTGTAAGACTGTAAGCTATTTGAGGGCATTTCCCCAGTACATTAGCACAGGGTCTGGCACATAGTAGGCACTTAATAAATGTTTACTGACTATTAGCAATACTACTTATGCTCTCAATTCCAATTCTACCCACATCTTCCTCTGGGAACATTCTTCATCAATTTTGCCCTCTGTCATATGTTCAATCTCTCTGATGACTGGCTCTTTTGCTATAACCATGACTGAGTCTCCATAACCTATTAAAAAAAAAAAATTCCCTACCATATGATTGTGCTCGTTAGCTTTAGTATCAATCTCTACCAATTGTCTTGAAAACGCAGTCTTCATTCCACCCACCCACTCCAGTGAAGCTATACTAAGCAAATGAAGACAAACAGTAGACAAATTCAGTGGCCTTCTGCATTCATCTCTGAACTCTCAGCTGCAAGCAGCATTTAATCACACACTGCTCCTGGAGATATGCACCTATACAGGCCTAATTCTACTCCTATTTTGCTTTGTCTCTTTTGCTGGCTGCTCTTCTTCCTTTCAGGTCCTAGAAGTTGAGATTCTCCATCCAGGATTCTTTTGTTAACCCTTTTTTCCTTAGGTAATTTCATCCTATATACCATGACATTTTTTTACCAAGCACATCACATGTATAATAGATATGCATGGATAAATGGGAACTGAAAAGTGGACTGTAGCTACATTCTGCTTAACTCTCTACTTAAAGTATTAGGACTGATATTAAAAGTTATAAGTTTCAGTCTCATAAGAATCCAGTCCAGTCCAGGCTATCAAGTTCAGGTAAGTGGTTCAACATTCAATAGCTACTCTTCTCCCAACAGAAGAAGGAAAAGAGAGCTTCTCTGAGCTCTCTGCCAAGTCACAAAATCACAGGATCTCGAGCTGAAAGGAGTCTGAGTTATCACCAAATTCAACCCTCACTTAAAAAATGAGAAAAGTTAGGTTCAGAGGAACTAAATGACACGTCCATGCTCACACAGATGATAACTATCAGAACTTGGGTCAAGCATAAATGAAATTCCTTTTCTGATATCCAAGCTACACTAACATGAATATACACAGAAAAAGAAAAGTTATTACTGGCCACAAGCAAATCAGCCTGACCACTTCCAAAGTTTAGCTTTTAAAACTCTTTACAACCTGGCCCCAACCTGTCTTTTTAGCCTCACTGGAAGTACTTCCTCCATCTGTACATTTGGATCCAACAAAACTGACTTTTCCCTCATATACGATATTCCATCTCTCAGTGCACTTTCTAGCTGTCCCCCCCCTGCCTGGAACACAACTCCTACTCACCTCCACCTCCTGGAAATCCTGTCTTCTCCCACCATATAGCTGAAGCACCACTTAGAGATGAGGCCTTTGCTGATGTCTCCAGTTACTAGTGTTTTCCCACCCACAAGAAATTTATTTGTATTTTTTTCTATTTAATTTTAATAAACTTTTATACGTAGGGATAATTTAATTCATTGTGTTTGTATTCCCAACATCTAATACTACGCTTGGCATTCTTTAGAGAAAATAAGATAAACCTGTAATAAAAAAGAAAATATGAACAGAATATACACACAGAAATTGAGGCTGAATAATATTATGATAATGTATGAAAGGGTCAAAGAAGAACACAATAAAATATACATTAAAGTCAATAACAACTATGAGAAAACATACCTCTACTCCAAATAAATTGGTATTTACCTGTCAAGACACATGCATTAAATACTAATTTGAAAATTAAATACAAATGAAGGAAAATATATAACGTGGGACAGTCAACGTTCCTGGCTGTGTTAGGTCAATATAATAAAAACATTACCTAAACTGATTTACAGATTTCATAAGAACTGCCAACAGATTACTAAACAAAACTGTATAAAACAAAAAATTCATTTGAAAGAACAAAAAGGTCTAGACCGAGTCTCAAGGTAAATAAAAGAACAAAGAAGTTTAAATTATGTCTACCATTTATGTAGCTCTTTAAGTTTTGCAAAATGTTACATATATGTTATCTCATTTTATCCTCAAATAACTCTGGAAGGTAAATGCTATTATTATTCCTATTTCAAAGACGAAGAAACAAACAGTTTAAATAACTTGCCCAAAGTCACATGTTAAATAAGTAACGGAGTCTAGATTTGGACTCAGGTTTTCCTGACTCCAGATCTAGCACTCTGTCCTTTGCACCACTTAACTGTCTGCCTCCCCTGAGTTTCCTAGTGACTTAGCATGACTAGATCTCAAATTATCATATAAAGCAATAATCATAAAAATTACATGACTGCACTTTTATAAATAGGACACAAAAGCAATAGAACACAGTAGCCCTGTCTTCAAAAAATTCAAGAATCCAAACTACTTGAGGCAAGAGAAGGAGGAATAGGAGGGCTAGAAGAAAGCTAATTTTACAAGAACTACAAGGTAAGGTTTAAAGTAGCTGGCAGAAATTAGGTTTAGACCAGCACTGAACATAATATGCCAAAATAAACTCCAAATGGACATGGAAATTACAAAAAAAAGATCACAGCATAACTAAATTAAGAGAACAGAAAGAAGTGATGTATGTTTCAGCTGGGCTATTTTTTTTCTCAATTATAAGGGATTAAAGAAACTGATATACAGATTTCATCAGAACTGCCTCTATTATAACAAAAGAAAACAAGAATTTCCATAAATGACTGTTGTAAAAGCAAAAAAAAATTAGTAAAATTTACTTTTTGAAGAGAAAAGAAAAACTCCATATATATCAAAATATTGAGAGCATAAATTTTTGTGATAGCAAAAAAAGTGGAAACAAAGAGAATGTACAACAAATCGAGGAACAGCTCAAGAAATTATGGGTATCTAAATATAATGAAAGATTATTGCATCATAAAAAACTATAAGGAATTCAGAAAAACTTGGGAACAATTACTTGTATTTAAGCAGAAATTACATTAAGGAAAACAACATTAAACAAATAAGAATTCAAAACACCGAGATAACAATTATAAATCTGAAAGGACTATTGTTAATGAAATATACATCCCTCCTCTAGATAAAGAAATGTTGTACCACTGATGTAGAATGCTGTCAGACAGTCAATGTATCTGCTGATTTTATTTAACTATGCTTTTTGCAGCAAAAGAGGGTTCTTTGTACGGTGGGAAGAGGGTAGAAAGTAATGATATGTTTGGTTTTGTTTCCTCTTTCCCATTGTTCATTCCATCAGTTACAACCCTTCTTTACAACTAGACTAATGTCTAATATGAAAGTATTTGCAGATCCTATACTTCATTGCATGCCGCCACGGGCGGGGAGAGGAGGGAGAAAATTTGAAACTCAAGGGATTGTGGAACTGAATCTTGTAAACTAACAGTAAACAAACAAGTCAATTTTTAAAAAATTTTTTAAAAAGAAAGTAACAATGATATAAAAAAAATACAAATCAATAGATTTTTTATTTAAATGAAAATAAAGAATGGTCAATTAGGATAAAAATGCAGAGAAAGGATCATGCTAAGGAATCTAGGGCACAGGGAATAACAAAAATATTTTGAACATGGTTATAAAATCATGAAAATGATTTTTTAATAGAGATTAATCCAAAAATAGTATACAAAACAGATAATGGAGACAAGGCTAAAGACAAAGAAACAATTAGAATGATACTGCAATAATTTAGGCTTGCAGTGACAGGGTCTGAACCCTGGAGGTAATCTAGTTAATAGGAAGGGATGAACATTTCAAAGAATAGACATGATTTTGCAAATGACTGGCTTGAGGGAGGAGACAAAAAGAGAAGAAAGAATTCAAAAATGACTCCAAAATTTTATCCTGAAGTGGTTGTGAGAATAATGGCCAAATTCAGTCTCATAAAATTCTGGCTCTGAAGTAGTCAAAAATGTAATACAGATGGTGCTCAACTTCCTCATCTACTTAAAAAAAAAACAACAAAAAACAACTCAAGTTCCTCATCTGTAAAAAGAAAATGAGTAACTTGCCAAGGACACGTTATTAATAGTCTCAGAAGTGGCACTAAAAGTGGTATCTGTTGATTCTTGCTTTCATGGTATTTTATTTAAGCACCAATTACATGAATATATAGATATAAGACATATACAGATACATACATATATGAATATAAAAAACCATTTAAAACTACCCAAAATAATTCCTTTAAATAGTAAATTCGATACTGTAAGTCATAATACACATTTAACTGCAGATATTTTAAAATTTTATTATGTCCTTACTAATATGACAAAGGCCAATCCATTTACTAAGGAGGCAAACTTTAAAATGTACTAGCCAAATATTCAAATATTACCCATTTCTTCTGTAGAAAAAAAAATCAAGGGACAAAATTTGGCTTTTACATTTTGGTTATATAAAGATAAAGTTCAAATGAAACAAACCATAAAGAGAAAGACATGATGGAAAATTACAAGTATCAAGACAAGCACAGCCCCAAAGAAGAAAAAAGGAAACACTTTCCCTCTCCTCTAAAGTAGTGGGTCTAAAGGTGTCAAACAATGCATTTTTCAGATTTTTTTCAAATGAATGACCAGTTTGGCTGATTTTTTTTCCTTTCTAATCCTTTTTAAAAAGTTTTAGTTATATAAATACAGTGTAAATTTAATTGATAAAAATTTATTTTTAAAAAAATCACTCACCTTCCATGAGCATGGAAATCCAAGCGTAAAAACTGATCTTCATGTGAAACTGCTCTTTTGGCACGCTGGTGTTTTTGGTGTAATGAATCCACATCATAAGATAATCCTTCATAATGTCTAATGTGTTTGTTTAACGGGTTTCCATATTGACCTGCAAAACGAGAAAATACTGATCAAATACTTGAACACTTATAAAAACTCTCTAATATTATAGTTTTTCATTTGCATTTTTTATATATTATAAGAAAGGTAAAAAAGAACAAAAGTCAAGAGTCTGGAAAATTTGAATTCTAGGCTAAAGAAATGGATCAGAAGACATGGACCAGCAGTTACTAGTCAGGTATCACAATAGTGTTTAAGGACATGCTAAGAAGGGCTCTCTCCACATTCTTTCTCTGTCTATCTGTGTGTATGTGTGTGTGTGTGTGTGTGTGTGTGTGTGTATGTGTGTAAATAATCTCAGTAGCTCACTGTACAAGCTTAGGGACCATCAATTACCCACTACTGTTTCCCAATCCATATAAAGAAGGAATTGGACTAAATGATGTCCATGGTTTCTTCCATCTCTAAAATTCTATAATAAAACTTTATTCATCTCAAGGCAAAAACAAAGGAAAAGCATATAGTAGTTTCTTTTGTGAACTATTCAATACACACTCTTTCCCACACCCGCTCCCTTTAAAAAGGCAGAGTGCTAAAAGGTAATTCAATAAATCTATTGTAATTAGGAGAGCACCAAAAATTAATCTACAGAATTTAACAAGATATTAGAAAATAAACAGCTGAAAACTCCCTGAAGAAACGGACCAATTTATAAATAATCATAAAGTGTTAGAGCTTGAAATTCTCTAAGATCCAATCCCATGCTTTCATTTTACTGATCAGGAAACTGAGATCTAGAGAGATATCTAAGTCTCAGATAGCAGCAGAGTCAATTCTCTTGATTTCCATGCCAGTATTCTTTTTATTGTACCTGGATAATTCTCTAACTAAAAAATGAGTATCAAAGCATGTTAAAAAAAAAAAGAAGTCAAATTGCCGTAAAAATGTTTAATAACATACAATTTCATTTATAATGTTATCTGTTTCCTAGTAAGTCATATCTGTCAGTGTCCTTAAATCTTGCTGTAATATCAGAATTACACTTAAGAACTACAAGAAACAATTCAAAAGACGAGATCAAAGGCAAACTGAAATGTATTTTTCAAGGAAGTCACCATCTCCCAAAAACAGAAGCAATTTAAGTTCAAAGAAGAAAAAATGGGAGAAAAGCAAGTTCCTTCAAAAATGCATTCCATTCTACTCTATTCTGTTTAAAAAAAATGTTTCAAAGCACTTTTTTTTCCCTACCTTCTCTCCTTCCAATCTTCCATGTGAGGTGGAAAGATTATAATTCCCCCAAGAGACATTGTTCCCAAGTTAAATAAAACTTTTCAACAGCAGCTTATACCATGGTAACTCCTTTCTCTACCTTATTACCTCATATTATTTCTAAGATGCAAAGTTCCATATATTGAACTTCCCTTTGAAGAATAACAATTTTCAATTTGAAAATGCTATGGTTTATAACCTTGTTTTACTTTAAGGATTCTTGAATGTTATCTCAGCATCTATGAAGCTTGAACAGAATTCATAACTTACGAAGCTAACTATACAAAATAGCTTAACATTTTAAAAAGCAGTATTTCAATAAAGGATATCTATCCAAGCACTCATTTCCCTTCCAAAACTACTGTGTGTGTGTTCACATCTCCAAACAACAATTCTAAGATACTTCAAAATACAGGGATAATGACAAAGACTGGGATGAGTTAGGCAGACCTATGATTTCAACAGTGCAGGGTTGTTCTTAGTGAAGAACTGCCTCTACCAAGACAGGCACTTTGTCTGGAATTTCTAGTCTTCCAGAGTTGCCTAGAACACTGAAAGGTTAAGTAACTTGCCCTGATCATACAACCATTTACATCAGAAACTTTTACCAGGTCTTCCTGGCTCAGAGCCCAGCTCTCTAGATATTCACTACTCCATACATATTCCCTCTCACTTCAATACACAGTTAACCTAAAAAGAAAACTAAAAAGAAAAGGTATTACTTTAAATCTGTAAGCTCCTTAGGAGCAAAAAGCATTTTTTTCAAATGTAATAAATAGCCAATTTCAGTCTCCGTATACAGGTGATTAAGACACAATGCCTTCTTCTTGGTAGTTGAAAGACTGAAGGTGCAGAATGGAATAAATCTTCCACACGCAGTCATAGAGTTGAGCAGTGTCAATTTCCATTAACTATTTTTTACTGTTACAAGAGAAGGCCAATCTAATATGGAAATATGTTTTGCATGATTTCACACGTATATCCTATTGTTTGCCTTCTCCATGTGAGGAAAGGGAATTTGGAACTCAAAATTTAAAAAGAAAAGAATGTGAAAACAAAAAACAAATTTGGGGGAAAGAAAGAGAGAAAGCCAATGTAACTCTTTTGCTTGCCCATATTTATGTGACAAGAGGTGGAGGGAGGACCCTGGGGGTCCTCCTCACAGGAGAGAAAGTTATGCCCAAGAAAAGAACATCAATGAAACAATATTTAAAAATGCAGAAATCAATGGAACTTTGGAAAAGAGACACAGACAAGCAGGATAGGTTTGGAACTACTTTTTTATATTTTCATATATTTAAATGAAAGTTATACATAACTATTTATGGTTTAATACATAATCCTCATTTTCCTATTCTCTGCATATTGGAAATGTTCGTCTTGGTTGTTTCTCAAGTCTGCTTTTTTATTTTTAAAGAAAAGGAAAGGAGGAAGGGAGAAAAAAGGATGGAGAGAGGAAACAATGGAAACTGGAAGAGCTCTAGACTTAAGTCAAGAGAAATCTGGGAATGACAACTGGCTCTGACACTTGCTAGTTGAGTGTACACAAGCAAGTCACTTAACCCACCCCACTGCCCTGCTGAAGAACCAATCCAACCTTCAGCTCCTTTATTCTGATCCACTACTGAATCACAAGGCTATAAGAAATTCTATTTAACTCAAAGGAACTAATAAAGAATTGACAATGGGAAGATAAAAAGACAGAAGACTAGATCAGAGTTGTGATCAAAAGGAGAATATTTCCTGACCAATAAACCTAGGAAAATGATGTACTGAAACACTAGTAGCAGAAATACCTAAGTAGTGTTTGAGGTCTGACCTAAGGAAGAGAAATAGAAACTTAAAAATCAATGGTACAGTGGAGAACATGGGAAGGCAAAATATCTGCCATGGTTCTAATAAAAATTTAACTTACTGAGAAAATATGAGAAAAAAAGCCCAAATTCATTCACTTCCATATTTTTACTACTTCCAAAATCTACCACTTCTGTCTTTTAATTCACTAAATATTTAATCAGCACATCATAGCAAGTGCTATGTGTGCTGGGTGCTGAAGCATACAAAGATTAAAAAAAAAAAGAAAGACATACCTGGCCCATTAACTGGAGAAGACTTCATTTGAGTTAGACTTTGAAAGACAAATGAAGAGAGAGGCAGGGAGGAAAGGTGGCAAAGCATTCTGGAAAACAATGTTTTCAGACTTAAGGCTAAAGGTTCCCTAAGTCCAATTCAAGTAGAACTCAGAGTATACAAGAGATAGCAGTATAAGGCTAAAAAGGTAGGTTAGGGCCAGTTCATGGAAGGCCTTGAATGCCAGACTAAGAAGTTTGGACTTTTATTTGCAGGCAGAAAAGAGCCACGGAAAATCTTGGAACAGAAAGACATAAGGAAGCCTAGATAGAGAATGGGGAATGGTACAGAAGACAGGGAAATAATGAGTTCAGTTTTGGACCTTGAGTTTGAAGTACCAGCAAGATACAGAATTAGAGATATAGGTATTTGAAAAGGATGGTTTTGTGAGGGATAATTTATAGTGAAGTTTCCCCATTCTGAAAAATCAAATCTAGAATGGCTTCAGTATTCACTAGGCTTAAGGTCAGGTCACCCAACCTTCAAGCAATCTGGGCTTAGAACAATGGAGATCCTCCCCCCAGAGCCAACTCATCAGAACATATGCCAAATAAAGTTAAGACTGCTTTCACTGGACACCCACATATTTCCGGGTCCTTTGTCTCAGAGAGATTCCAGGGCTTAGGTTGTGGGTCAGCCCCCCTACCAATAATAGTGAAGGCCAGTTGGGGGTGGGGGGGGGTTGGGTTTCTGCGTTGGAAGATTATATAATCATGGGCTGCCTTCTACCTGTCGCTCTTTCCCTGCAGATGCCATGTTGGGTGACAGGGGGTAGAGTCCTTTCTCATAAGAAAGAATAAAGACCTTTTCTGACCTTAGATTCAGACTCTGAACTCTTTCATCTCACACAGTTTGAAACTAGGGAACTGAATAAAGTATTGTCCAGAAATAAAGATCTAAATGATTCAAACAGAAGGGTTAGGTGAAGTTTTGGGAGTAGATGAGATTGCTAAAGAAGCAGAAATGTAATGTCAATGGAGGAAGAGAAGGAGCAATTAATAAGAGAAATAAGAAGAAAACTATAAAAGTACAATATTACAAAGGTCAAGGAAAGAAGTGTTGTCAAAAAGGAGATGGTCAACGATGCAAAATTCAATTCAATCAACATTAGACAGCAACTATATGCAAGGTATTGTAACAGATACTGAGGATACAAAAACAAAATGATTCATTCCTGTTGTCTATTCAAGTAGATGAAGTATCAAAAGAGACTGCAGTTCAATTCAAAGAATCATACATTTAGAGGAGCCAGGGACTATAGGCCTTCTGGTCCAACCATTTCATTTTATACATGAGGAAACTAGAGCTCAGAGATTAGCTTATTTGCCCAAGGACATACAAATAGGTAGTAAAAGAGGCAGGATTTGAACAGAGACCTAAATCCAAAGCTAGTGCAACTGCCTTTCCTCAAAAAACCATTAGAAAGAGTCTACTACATGTCAGGCATTTTGTCTGGGGAAGGGGATATGAGACAAAATGAAATGGCCTCTCCCTTCAAGGAGCTTATTCTACAAGAAGTAAACAACACGTACATGGGTAACAACAACGTAATGTAAAAAGGAGAACACTAATTATTGATAAGGAAAAGCAAAAATCTTATTATTTTTTTTTAATTTTTTTAAATTTTATTTTAGTTTGCATCATTCATTTCCACAAGATTTTGAGTTACATATTTTCTCCCCCTCTTTCCCCCACCCACCGCCCCAAAACAGCCATCCCAGTGTGTCCTCC
>JAQQSV010009937.1:0-13385 GCA_028646515.1 Pseudochirops corinnae
GTCACTCTCTGTCTCACAATGGGTTCTGTCACTCTTAAATCCACTCAAATTTACTTTTTAGTTCCCAAGGATGAAATTCTTGGGGAGCTTGTTCAAGTTACTGCTTACTCTCCGCCATCTTAGCTCCACCTCAACTAATAAATTCTTATTAATTGATTGAATTCATTTTTCAACACTTGATTTGAAAGGCACTCAAATATCCCACAAAAGTTGGAGTATTCGTCTCATGATTTTTCAATAAAGATCAATAAAAATTGATCAGGGCAGCTAAGTGGTGCAGTAGATAGAGTGCCAGGCTGGGAGTCAGAAAGACTCATCTTCATGAGTTCAAATTCGGCCTCAGACATTTACTAGCTATGCGACCCTGGACAAGTCATTTAACCTAGTTTGTCTCAGATTCCTTATCTGTAAACTGAGCCAGAGAAAGAAATGGTAAACCATTATGGTATCTTTGCCAAGAAGAACCCAAATGGGGTCATGAAGAATTGGATATGACTGAAACAACACAACAACAACAATAAAACAGATATTTGGACACCCTATGAAGGATCTAAAGAAGGACAAGTGTCTCAAAGGATGAGAAGATATGTGTGGGTCATGATCTGCAAAATGGGCATCAGTTTTCATCTGAATACCATCACAGATATATAAAAGTTAAAAGAACAAGGTAAAAGGAAGAAAATCCAAGCATCTTTAGAGTTGGGGGGTCAGTATAGTGGAAAAAATACCAGATTAGATCTCAAAAAACCTTAATTCTATTCCCATTTCTACCTCTTACTGGATGTATGACTTTGGGTAGATAATTTCCTGTCATTACTCACATGAGCCTGTTATTATAGGACATGAGGAGATTACAAAGAACTGGAAATAGTACCTACCCATTGTTTGGGGACTGGCTTAAAACTTTATTGTACATGAATGTAGTGAAATATTATGTGCCTACCAAATGAAGACCATGATGAATCCAGAAAAGCATGGGAGAACATAAATAAGCTGATACAAAATGAAGTAAATAGACACAAGAAAACGTGATGTACGGTGATTACAATATATTACAATAAGTGGAAAGAACAACAACAAACAATGGAAATTGAATACTGTGGAGTTTTAACGACCAGGCTTGGCTCCAAGGAAGAGACAAAAGCATGTGCTTCTTTGCATGGGCGGCGGGGGTTGGGAGCAACGCAATGGGTGTAGATCTCTCTCCCTATAATGTTGGACTTCATTTTAGGATTGATGTGTTTGGCTGATCTTTTTTTTGTTATTTTTTTCTTCCTTTTTATTTCTTGTCATAAGGCTTGGTTCCTTAGGTGGGGAGGGAGGATATAGTGGGAAATGTAGGTTGATGGGGAAAAAATAGTATCAAATAAAATAGAAACTAAATAAAAGGATTAGATTAGAAAATCTCTAAATTCTTTTTTATTTCTAAAAATATGCTTCCGTGAATAAAAATTCCATAACAAACAAAGGAGCTAGGAAAAGGGAGGCCTAGATTTTGTTTCTAAGCCCTTTACTTTATTGTGACCTTGAGAAGTGCACGGCACAAAGATGGGGTTCAGCAATACTCGTTGATTTATTGAACAACACACCTGATTTCCTGGACCCTTTCTTCTCTTTATATCTGGGACAATCACAACACTTCCTAGCTTCACAGGGACATTAGGAGCTGTAATTATTGATTCCAGTTCTCCCAGTTCTCATGCTTCTGCCTCTTTGAGATCCTCATTAAGTTTTTTCCTGGCACTAGAGTACAATCTACTGCCCTGAAGTGGTAATTTACTGAGTAGCGACCTCCAAACACTAATGTAGCTTCGCCAATACCCAATTTGCCAACTGAGAGTAGCAAAGGTGGTTGAAGACTCTGTCTCAATTTTTTTTTTCTGGATTTTCCCCTCTGGCTCTACACCTAACAATGAAGCAACAGCACAGATCCTGAAGCTAGGAAAGGGCTAAAATCCTTCCACCCCTCCAGGATTCTACGAGGGTGGCCAGGCTCGGACTTAACTGCTGGCACAGCCATGCCTCTGGCTGCCTGGTAGTCAGGAAGAGTTTTCTCTATATGCTAAAGATCACTCTCTGAGGATTTGTATCTGGAATGAGATCTATGAAGTCAGGCATAGTTAAGCAAAATCTCCAGATTCTGTCCTGCCTATGGCCAGGCCCCCAGTGAAGATTGGCAAGGCTCTTGAAATGCAGAAATTACAAAAAGACTGCAAGTCTGTTAAATGCCAATGCAGCAGGAAAGCCAAGTAGGGATAGTAGTATAGTTTCCCTTCCTCCTCTTCATTAATAAGTGGAAGCAAATTGTAGGCAATTAGAACTATAAGTGACCTGAGGAATCATCTAGTCCAGCCTTCTCACATTACAGATGGTGGAAGTGAGGCCTTAAAAGTTCTTGCCTTATCTTTTTGTGATCTCCACCAGCCTCCATCTACTTGACTTGTTCAGTTGTTTCAAACTCTTTCTGACCCTCATTTGTGGTTTTCTTGGCAAAGATACTGGAGTGGTTTGCCATTTCCATCTCCAGGCCATTTTATAGATGAGGAACTGATACAAACAGGTTTAAGTGACTTGCCCAGGGTCACACAGCTAGAAAGATTTGAACTGAGGAAGATGAATCTTCTTATGGTCAGGCCTGACACTCTATCTACTGTAGTATCTAGCTGTCCCCCACCTAATTACCCCTCTACTTGAGTTGGGATTCATTTTATCAGATGAGTTCTCTAAAAAAACCTTAAAAAAGACACGGTATCAAGAAATGAAATTCCTACAAGTAAGGAATATAGAGAATAAATCACAGTAAACTAAAGGATCAATCTTTTAATTCCACTGAATCCTATAAGCTCTTATTAAGTGACGATTATAGGTTGGGCATTTTTCTAGGAGCTCAAGATACAGAAACAAAATAGTCACTTCACTCAAGCATCTTCTGTTCTGTGAAGGAAACAGTATGTGTACATATGAGTGTTAAATGCAAACATGAAATAATTTTTAGGAGGTGGCAGGCAGCAGTATGTGGGTAGATCAATTGTTACGCCTCATTGAGAAGGTAATACAAACTAAGATTTTGTAGAACCTGGGGCTGCCCCTTACCTCATGGAGAGAGTTCCACAGAGAAAACTCTCCAGAATCAAGTTGGACTATGGATCCACACCCAAAAAATCATGCTCCCGAGACTCCATTGATTGTTTACCTTTAACAGTTAACCAGAAGGCATAATTAGTCTAATTTAATGAAATGGTACAGTAAGAAAAGTAGCAGGGAAACATTTTCCCCACAAACGTTAGGCTCATTCTCTACAAATGTATGCAAAATTAGGAAGATTGTAAACAGAGAGAACAAACATAGAGAATTACCTATGCAGAGAATGTGGGTGGCCAGGTCATACACATGGAGGCAAGATGTTTGGCCAATGGACACATGTGGAAGGGCATTCATGTAGGGAACATGTTTGGCCAGGATTCACAAGTAGAAGAGGACCCACAAAGGGTACATGTGTAACTAGAAAATGTATACAACATAGAAGCACAACTGACATTTCTGAAGCTAAAAGTTTGCCTATGTTTCCTAGTAATATCTTTGTGTTATTCCTTACTAGCTTCAGCTGGATACTATTCTTATGGGTGCTGATTTACTCAAAGCAACTCTTCTGTTCACTACCAGGAATGACTAACTGGGAATACAACTGTAAAGCTTCTCTCTGCTGAAGCCCTTGACTAAAGTCCTATCTCTTCCTCATGAGAAAAGTGGGCTCTGTCATGCTCTTTCAGTTCAAATGTTAGAGACTTTTTAATAGCTCTTTTTAGAAAAATAATCATTTTTTGTCAGGCATAAAAACAGCAATTGTTCAAGGTTCTTTATAGACTAGAGTGATCTCTCTATTCCCCTCCAGCATCTTAGATAGAAATCATTTCACCTCTTGTCAGATATTCTTTGCTCCATGCACAAAACTCTTAGGGCAGCTAGTGGTACAGGGGACAGAACACTGGGCTGTGAAGCAGGAAGATTTGTCTTCACAAGTTCAAATCTGGCCTCAGAAATTTATTATCTGTATGACCTTGGACAAGGCACTTAAACCTGTTTTTGCCTCAGTTCCTCTTCTGTAAAATGAGCTGGAGAAGAAAATGGCGAACCACTCCATTATCTTTGCCAAGAAAACCCCAAATGAGATCACAGAGTTGGACAAGACTGAAAACAACTCAACACTCAAGGCTCTTGGGACAAAGATTTCACACTAAGATTTCTAAATTTTTCCTGTATAAGCTTACTTATTTCAAGTGCTAAATTCCCCCAAGTCACTAAAACCATCAGACTTTTCTTTGGACTAAACTTCCTGGTTGTTGGACTTGGGCTTCAGTGGGCAACCTCAAACTAGCTCATGATGAGTAATCTAATTAGCTCTTGATTTTATTCTATAAAAGATGTTCTTACTTAGTCATCATCCATTTAAGGATTATTAATTCAATAACTTCTGAACAGTTTTGAGGTTCTCAAGTTTTGTTTTTCATCTCTAAACACCTTCTACTTTCTCATGTATATGACAGATTGAAGGAAAGGTAAGAAAAAGATAAGCCCAGAAAATACCATCTCCTCTCACTAGCCTAGCTACATTCCTGGACTTTCATGGGTTGAAAGAACCCAAAATACCTTGTGTTCTCTCCTATACTTGGAAAAATTTTAGGAATCTAAGAGGGTTAGGTGAATATAGAATGCCTTTCAAGCTTGAAGGACACAGAGGCAGGAAACAAGATACAGTATACAAGGAGCAACAACGTGGTTAATTTGGCTATAACATATAATAAGCCTGGAAAAATAAGTTTGAGACAAGTTGTGAATGACTATAAATACCAGGGGAGTTATGTATTTTATCCTAAATGCAATAGGGAGTTATTTGAGCTTTTAAAGCAGAGGATTGAAGTTTTAATTTCCCCTGATATTAATCGTACTATAGAATTTATTCAATGCATCAACATCAACATAAAATGTATCCTTAGTGGTTATTTCTACTAATATGAAAAGAAAAGTAAAAGTGATTTTCTGAACTAAACAGTGCCTATAAATTCTTACCTCTTCATACTTGGACTTCCACGATCGTAAAACCTTCCCCAAAATAACCTTGATCAAGATAAAGCCCCTCCTATTATCACAAATATTTTTGTTCCATCTGAGTGGATACTGCCTTTGTCAGAACCTAATTTTACTCCCTCCTATCGCCTATTATAGTTAAAAGAGTAGAACACATTTTGGAGTCATTCTTTTTTAAAGGAGCTCCTCACAATTCACTAAATGGCAGTTACACAGTCCATCATGAGGACCATTCTCAAAATGTGTTTTCTGGCAAAACACAACCTGTGAGAGCCTGTGCTCTCCTGGCATAGCTGGTGAGAGCCACGAGCCACTTTCATGCTCCTGAAAAGCAGTGGCAGAAATTTGTGCTGAAGTACTGTGATTCCATTCAAACAAATAAGAAAAGAAAGAAGTCTTTTGTAAGTATATATTTCCATCCATTTTGAATCCTATGTACAGTAGGTAGCATGTGAACATTTTAATCTATGCTATGCAGCAGATGGCATAATTTATGATTATTTAGACATGACTTTGCTTTTGAACTTAGGTCTTTGAAAAAGAAAGGGGGTTATAACTGCTCACCATCTCAGCAGAAAAAAAAAAGATAAAGTTTGAAAAAAAAAAGATTGTCTTTATGCATATAGAAATTTAACCTCAGAAATAAAATATGTAAAAATATATTTACTCTTAGGTATATGCATATTTGACTAAGAGATGACTAGATGGTTTCACTCACTCACAAATAGTCTTACAGAAAAAATAAAAAAAAGAGACTGGCTTAGTGGACTGGATCATTAGTTTATCAAAGAAGATGGTCACTGAAATACTACCATCAAGCATATTGGATTGATCTAATTAGTTGGTTACTAATTCACATTTAGCGCTGTTTACCTTTTCTGTGAACATCAATTTCCATTTAATAGAGATTTCTTCTGGGTCCTCCAGATTCTCAGAATATAAGACTTGGTGGTTAGAAAATTTTAAAAAACAAATGTATACTGGTGGGGAGAAATCTTTCTTGTTTGCTTTTGTTCTCGCTGCTTCCCCCAAATGCCACTTTTGATAACTAACACTTCACAAAATAGAGAACTCTATTTTTTCTTAAAGAAACAAGATGGCACCTTATACGTCATACCTTATCCCAGCCTCCTTCTTCTTCACTCCAAAACCATCATGTATCACCATTCAAGATCTACAGTTTATTTATATGACATAATTTAAGAATAGTGCCAACAACAGCAAGACATAGCCCTATTCCTCTGCCTATCCTTTCTCCTCAATCTTGTACATGACACTGGACTATCTTTTTTCACTGTCATTTCTTCTTTCCTACTGCTGCAACCTTTCCCAGTCCTCTTCATTTTCTGTTTTTTAAAATCCATTTGCTCTCTTCCTTGCGGTCTATGACCTGGAGACAATGACCTGGATCCTTATTGACTAATAATCTTATTAACTTTCATGATTTTCCTTAGAGAAGAAAGGAAATTGTCATCAGTTCAATTTTACATGAGAAGTTTAAGGTCTAGAGGACTGAAATAACCTGCTCAGGGTCATATACACAAATAGGAAGTAAAGATAGGAATGAATGAAATTTAAGGCTTAAACCTCTCACTTAGCCCCATAACATTCATTCAAGAGAGCATATGGCCCTCTTGGGTTTCATTACCATGTTCATTATTGGAACTGCAAATATAATATCCCAGGTGGAAACATAGGCACACACACATGCATGCATGTGTGCGAACATGTACATGCATACATGCACACAGACTCATGCGATCACACACTCACACATACTCACACACACATACACACACACACAGGCATAATGAACTATCTTATTTTTTTTTGTGCTGTTTTTGTATTCCCACTGCTTAGCGCAGTGTCTGTCATAAATGTTTGTTGAACAAAGCATAAAGCTAAAAAAAAAAAAAAGCAGCATCTTAGAGATTTAAAAATATAAAATATTTGTTACTTTTTGTTTTGCCCAAAATTGCTCAGTAGAATTATATAAAGAGATGATATGGTAAGAAGTTGTCATGCTCAGGATCTACTATTAGGAAATTGTAAAACTATTGTGTGGAGAATTTGGTTAATCTAGCAGTCTTGATGGCTAGCTAAGCTAGAGAGATCAATCGAGAGACTAAAACAGACCAAATGACCCTATTTAGGTCAATATGGTGGTGTCACAAACACTCACAGGTTGTATTTAGGTAGTATCATGCAGTAAACATAATACTAGTTTAAGAGTCAGAAGGTCTAAATTCAAGTTTTGGAGGGTCTGCTGATTCATTGAGTGAATCAGTGAGTGGTCACGTCTTCTCTCTCAGCATCAGTTTTCTCAACTGCAAGAGAATGTGTTCTGTTATATCAGGGACTTTCAACTTTGAAGTTCACATACATTTAGAAGGGAATGAATTCTTGACAATTTGATAAACTTTGGACCCTATTTATAATTCAATTTTAGTATGTATGTATGTATGTATGTATATGCACATAGACACATAGACACATATATATGTTAACTGAAATAAGATTTTGTATCTTGCATCCAACTGTTGATTATATTGGAGATTCAAATCTTTTCTAGGAAATGTAAGATAGAGGGTTCATTAATATGGAAAACAAGGAAATTTTATCTTACTGGTTGGTAATAATAATTACATTAATCCAAGGACACCTAAATCCAAACAAACGAATTGTAATGATTGACTATAGCGTGAGTGTGAACCTTGTTAATGTATTTCTAACTCCTTCCCCTCCTCCCCCCGAATATTACCCTACCTTTGAATAAAGGGATACAAACAAATCTCTTCTCTCTCTCTCTCTCTGTATATATATATATATATATATATATATGCAGACACACGTATAAACATGCATGTATACACACATATATGTATATTTACACAATATAGGTAAGTGTGGGTACACACACATATGTCAGTGTCATAGTGAGAATAGAGTGTCATCGGGCATGAAGAGAGAAAAAATCACAGCAGTCAGTGTGTGTGACAAATTCAAGAGTCCAGAAATTTTTCTTCTAACTGTAACAAGTCAGCAGGAAGCAGCTGCATAGAGTGGAGCCTAATTGCAATGGCATTTACCAGGGTTCTACAGCTAGCCAGAACATTTAGAGGAGTCAGTCAAAAAGGCCAGAGTTGGTATACATTGTGGACCAAAACAGACTTTCAGTATGATAGTGAACAGAGTGTATGATGATGGTTGTGTGGTAATAGTATGATTAGAGAAGACAGTTGAAGCTAATATTAGTCTGCAACACCCATTGTATGAGTTTCTTTATTCTCATATCTTCATTGTAGTGTGTCTTAGCTATCAGCATCTGTTTTGGTATGGGGTAATGACTTAAGCTTTTGCAGAGTTCAAATATAACAAACAGAATCATTGGAGCTGAGTGATGAGGTTGAACTCGAAGTCATCTTAGAACACCCTATCATCCAATGGAAGTGCTTGATCTTTTCTATTACTAGTAGTTTCCTATGATCCTCCTATGAACATTTCACCCATTAAACCCTCTCTTACAACAAAGAAGTGTGTATGTATATGTATACATATATACACTTGTTTATTCAGTGCCTGGAGATTCCCCACTTCCCATCCTCTCCCTTTGGTCTCCCATGGTTAATTGGTTTTTTGTTTTGTTTTTGTTTTTTTTTCCCCCCACAGAAACCTATTGTCATGAGCTCTCTGCCATAAGGCAGAAAGGATACTTTAGAATCAGTCCTCTGGCCTCTGGGATTGGTCATTATATTGATCAGTGTTCCAAAGTCTTTCAATGTTGCTTTCTATCACAGTATTGTGGGTCATTGGATAAATCATTTGCCTTCTGTCTCCATCATTCTGCATCAGATGATATGTCTTCCTAAGTTTCTCTGAATTTTTCATATTTGTTATTTCTTATGATGCCATGATATTATAGTATATTCAAATGCCATAGTTTGGCCATTGATCCCCCTACTTATAGGTTAGCCACTTTTTCTTTTCCACTACAAAAGTGCTGCTATAAATATTTTTTATATATATGGGACTCTTCCCATTTTTTTTTTGCTTTCTTGAGGATATTTTCCTAGTAGTAATGGTATAGCCAGATCAAAGGGTATGTACTAGTGACTTTTCTAGTATAATTCCAAACTGTTTTCTCAAACAACTGGACCACTTCACAGCTCCATCAAGAGGGCATTAGTGGGCCATGTCTTCCCAAAGTCTTTCTAACAACAGTATTGATATATGATTACTCTTTACATTAACCTTTTGACTTTGTAAGTTCTTTATGAGAATGGCCATGTTTTATTTATATCTATATCCTCCCCCTCCCTTAAAACACCTAGCCCTGTGCCCCATTCACAGTAGGACTGTATAAATGATAGATGAAGGAAGGAATTAGGATGAATCAGGTTGTCTGTGCTTATCCCTAATTTTTTGCTAAATAATGGGCAATCTGCAGCATATCCAGCTAAACTAATTGTAGGTTTATGTTCTCCAAGGTTTCCTCAAGCCATGCAAATAGATCTTTAACCTCAGGAGTGTTAAGATTGTAGTATAATTACACAGGTATAAAAACCTTACTAAAGTGAATTCATCATGATGTCCTGTTCAAGAAAATGTGTTTGCTCTAAGCCTAAAAGGCTGAAACTCTGCTTATCTAAGGGAAGCAAGAAGCAAAATTTTCCTTGGGCTGTTAATTCATCACAAATTACAGGAAAATCATAGTACTCCTGCTTCAGCCTTCCTTTCCCCCCATATACAGCCACAAGGTTATTCCAGAGAAGTTGCTCTGTTTTCAGAGAAACATATGTATACACTTGGAGGAATGAACTTTTAGCTTTCAATATCTACCTGACTTGTGAGTAAGAAAAGTTTAATTTGTTCATTTGGTCATGGGCTCTCTTAGAGATATGGTAAGTGGTATTTGGTCAATGACAAAACCAGGCCCCCAACTTTATAGATTAGCTACCATAAATCAAAACAACTGAATGTTTTTTCTCTAGTCATATTAGGCCAAGATTGTACTCTGCTCAGGTCATAACCCATGCAAATTCTGTAATAAATTCTGGGGCCATATTTTAGAAGGAATGTTGATATTCAAGATAACACCCAGAAAGACATAGCCAGGTTGATGAGACCAGTGGAAGAATGAGAGTCAACTGAAGGAACTTGGGATATTTGACCTGAAAAGAGACATAATGAGGGCTATGTAAAAATATTCAAGTATTTGAAGATCTGTTAGGTGAAAAATACAATAGAATTTTTGCTTTGTCCCAAGAGGCAGGAATAGGTGTAATATGTGGGTCCTTTTAAGCAAAAAAAAAAAAAAAGACAAAGAAACAACTTTCTAACAATAAGAGCTGTCCAAAATTATAGGAAGCAGTGGGTTTCTCTATTACTAGTTGTGTTTATGTGGTATATATGTGGTATAGATCTTGTATGTACATAGTTGTTTACATGCTATTTACTTCATTTTAATATGAGCTTCTTGAGGCAGGAGCCATGTTTTTGCCTTTTATTCCTAGAACTTTTCAGTTTCTGGAGCTTGTTGATTAACTTACTGATTGTGTTCAAGTGCAAACTAGAAGACTATTTTTCAGGGACTATTGTTTATGTATGAGTTGGGCTCAATAATGTTCCAAATGAGGTTTCTTCTAGTTCTGTGTTTTTTATTATTTTATTAGCTACAGATTTAGAAGATCAAACCCATAGAGACTACACTTCTTATCATTTTTACTATATTTTTTAGAGAATGTATCATAAATTTGGTTAATATAAACGTACACAAAATACAGAGCTCTACATGGATAAGTGTTTTTGACCTATTGTCTGGTTCCATAAGCAATAATGAAAAACAAATATAAAGTAAGATCTTTAAAGGAAGGGACTATTTCTCTTTTTATTTCTTTGTCTACCCAGAATTCATCACTCAACACAGTAGATCAGACCTGTACAACTTGGCAGTAAGTAGGGGCTAGTGTTAAAATATTCTGAACTTCTTAGGGACACAGGTAAGTTAGACTAGAGATAGACTGCTGGTGGTTGGTTGCCATGGGTTGTGTGACAGAGAGTACACAATGGCAACCCTACATTTTTCTTGGTTGCCCAAAATCTTTGGTGGGCCACAAAGGGCCTGTGGGCTGTATGTTGTGCAGGCCTGGGGTAGAATGAACACAGTAGGCTCTTAATCAAATATTAATTGAATTGAATTAAAATGAATTGAAAAGTTATCCAGGTTTGAACAGGTGAGATTTTAGGTGTAAAATTCACATTTTCCCCTAAAAAGTTTGCATGAATATTGATAGATTCTCACTTCTGAATAAATGATTAGGAATGAAATAAATAAATAAAAGTTGTTCACATGTTATTTCACCTTTGGTCATAGCTGCCTTTAGTTGGGAGGGGTGTGAAAAATACATACCTCTCTATATTTTGAACCTAACAAAAGGACTCAAAGGAAGGAACAAAGGGTTAAGAAATAGCATGTAGGTTTAAATAAATGGAATGTATTCTGCCTACCCTGTTTATTCACTTTTTATTGCTTTCTATTGACCTCCACTGTGATGGGGGAAGAGTGGACATTCAGAGTTTATCTACTGTGATGTTACTTTATATTAAAAGATAAATGAGATGAAAAGTTGTGGGAAGACATGGTAATGCTCAGATGGCCCCCAGAATTGATTACAGAATTTGTATATGTTATGACCAGGGCAGAGTACAATCTTGGCCTAATATGACTAGAGAAAAAACATTCAGTTGTTTTGACTTATGGTAGCTTATCTATAAAGTTGAGGGCCTAGTTTTGTCATTGACCAAATGCCACTTACCATATCACTAAGAGAGCCCATGACCAATTGAACAAATTAAACTTTTCTCAATCACAGGTCAGGTAGATATTGAAAGCTAAAAGTTCATTCCTCCAAGTGCATATGTATATTTTTCTGAAAAAAAGAGCAACTTCTCTGGAATAACCTTGTGGCTGTATATTAACTATGGGGGGAAGGGAAGGCTGAGTTTTAATGTGTCAAGGCCAATCCTAAGTAAAATATTTTGTGGATTTCATATTTAAACATTAATTGTATTGTCTCCAATCTAGTCTACCAGTATCACTAAAATGTAGATAGAGCACTAGTCTTTTCATGGAGTGAGGAAGGCCTCAGTTTGAATCCCACCTCAGATACTTAACAAACACATAATTCTGGACTAATCATTTAATCCCCTAAACCTTGTTTTCCATCATTCCTAAAATAAGGACTATAATAGCATGTATTTTACAAAGCTTTTATGAAGAACAGATTAAGTAATACATGCAATTAAATTTTTTTTGCATCTTAAAACACTTATAAATATGAGATAATATTATTAATTCTGCCCAGTGTAACATCATGCATGAGCAACTTCCCAAAAGAATGCTACTGTGAACAGCTTTTAAGATTCTGATTACATAGTATAGTGAACACTCTATTCAAGAACAAATCAAAGGAAAACATTCACAACAAATCACAATATAATATTCGCAACATTACCTCTTATCACAGAAAATCACACTATAGTGTTCACAACAGCTTAACATTAGAATGGCCACACAGTTTTCACCAAAGTGGTCACAGTATTTAGAACAAAGAGCAAAAGAACAAACATCTATTATCCCTAAGGAGGTTTGTCTCCTTACTTAGTCATTCAATCACTTCACAATACAAGTCAGTCATAGGTTAACTTCATCAGTCCCTTTCATCATCAGCTACTAAGTATCTTTACTCAATAAATGCAATCATTTGAAAATTACACAAACCCTCTGCCCCTCAGTCTCTAATAAGCTTGAATTTCATCACTGCATTCAATATTCAAGGACAGACATTTTCTTCATCTTGACTGGGGGTGGTCTCTCAGATTCCCTGGTTCCCCTTCCATGGTCCCAGTTCCTACCTGAATCCCTCAATCAGCCACCTGGATTCAGAGGCAGACAGCTCCCAGGTTCTTGTCCAGTCCTCTGGGCAGTTCCTGCTACACACTGAAGTTCACAGCATCCAGTACATCTTGATACCTTGATAATTCCTGTTCCCAGGAACTCAAGGATCAACCAAGCCACAAACAAACAAAGTCTTATCCAGGTCATGCTTCTTCAGTCCTCCAGCAATTCAGCTGGCCCTAGGACCCAGAAGAAATCTCAGCCTTCCAGGTAGCCTTCTCAGCAGCAACTTCAGCCTTCACTAGATTCTGGTCTCAAGGAAATCCTCTCTCAGTTCTCAGTCCAGCAAGTAGCAGTCCAGCTTCCAGATGCTGGGAAAATTCTGCTTCCTCCACCAGGAGCC
>JAQQSV010009938.1:0-13385 GCA_028646515.1 Pseudochirops corinnae
AGATCTGATTTTATTTGTGTGAAGAGTGCTTTGTAGTTGTGTTCATATAGATCCTGGGGGTTTTTTTGGCAAGTAGATTCCCAAATATTTTATAATGTCTAGAGTAACTTTAAATGGGGTTTCTCTTACTATCTCTTGCTGTTTGACTTTGTTAGAAATATATAGAAATATAGAAACGCTGAGGATTTATGTGGGTCTATTTTATATCCTGCATCTTTGCTAAATTTATTTATTGTCTCAACGAGTTTTTTACTTGATTCTCTGGGATTCTCCAAGTATATCATCATATCATCTGCAAAGAGTGATAACTTAGTCTCATCTTTGCCTAATTTGATTCCTTTTATTTCTTTTTCTTTTCTAATTGCTGCTGCTAACATTTCTAGTACCAGATTGAATAAGAGGGGTGATAGTGGACATCCTTGTTTCACCCCTGGTATTATTGGAAATACTTCTAGTTTATCCTCGTTACATATAATATTTGCCGATGGCTTTAAATAGATGCTATTTTTCTAAGGAAAACTCCAATTATACTTTCTAGTGTTTTTAAATAGGAATGGGTATTGTATTTTGTCAAAAGCTTTTTCTGTGTCTATTGAAATAATCATATGGTTTCTGCTGGTTTTGTTGTTGATGTGATAAATTATACAGATAGTTTTCCTGATATTGAACCACCCTTGCAGTTCTGGAACAAATCTTACCTGATCAAAGTATATTATTCTCATGATAAGGTGCTGTAGTCTTTTTGCTAATATTTTATTTAAAATTTTTGCATCTCTATTCATGAGGGAGATTGGTCCATAGACTATTTTCTTTCTGTTTTGTCTCTTCCCCAACTAGTAAGTGTTGGGGTCAGATTCATGTCTTTCTGGCCCCAGGCTTTCCAGAGCTCTATCCCATTGTGCCACCTAATTGATCTAATCATGAAAAATAAAAAAGACCTACACATATTCCTAGGCCAAGAGGAATGAATGTTATGAATGACTGAAATAACAATATTAGAGTCACTCCGTGATGTAATTGCTTTGTAAAAATTCAATACCTGCCCAAATATAATACTGAGGTGTCAATAAATGGGTTTCCTAATTATCCAAGAGTTCAGAATGGAATATTTTCTCACTTCATCAAATTTGTCACTTGTGAAAATGGTATAATATTCCCAGGGTAGTGATACACTTCTCTAAAGTCTGCTATTTTCTAATAGGGCCTCCAGAACTTGCAACCAACCCTTAGAGAATGGCATTTTCATTTTATTTTAAGAATTCCTTCTTAGGTCTAGTGTGCCATTATGAAGACTAGCTTTGGTGTTAGATGTGTGACTTAATAGTACCCTCAGCTTACAGCAGGTGCTGCTGGCTAATAATGGTGGACCCTTTAAGGAAAACCTTCCCAGAAAGAGGCCTTCGTCTCTATTTTTAATTGTCGTCACCTCCATTTACATTTCATGTAGTTCAAATACAAGGGAGAGAATTCTTTAATTCAATGATACAGTGGTTTTTACCCATAAGCAGAGGTATAGGTATATATATAGGTATAGGTAATAGTATATAGGTGTATATATATGTGTGTGAGTGTGTGTGTGTGTGTGTGTATAATATCTCCCTTTAAAGGAATAATCCTCACAAGAAAAGGATGTTTTCTTTAGCAGTGGCAAAATTTCCCTGCCTACCTATCCCCATGTCCACACATCAACAGGGAAACAAGGAAATATATTTCACTGGATATTAAAAGATATGACTGAAGCCACCACAGAGCCGATTTCTGTCTTTATTTAAGGACCCCTAGACATGTTTGGAAATGGGAAAGGAGGCAAAATATATAATTGAAAAAAAAGGGAAAAGAAAAAGGCAACCCGGGGAAGATGGGCTTGTGTTAGAATAATCTTAATATTCAGACAAATATAGGAAGAAATTATCGTAGCATCTGCTTAGAATCTTGGAAAAGTTAAAGGGAAGCCAGTAACCATACTTTGGTTATGTACACAACATCCCCATGTGCATTGCCTTTTCATTTTAGGTGAGGTTAGGAGTGAAGAAGAAGATAGTAGAGGAGAAGATGAGGAAGGTGACCTCTGATGAGAAAGGGAAGCAATCAGAAAGGAGGATAGAAGTAGGACTTTTCTGCTCTTCTTTTGCACCAGGCTCATGGCATTGAATGATAGGAAACTCAATGGTAGGACCTTTTCTTAAAATGATATTTTTAAATACATAAAAATAAAAGATATAATGTTAAAAAGGAAGCTAGTTTCACTGAAATACAAATAGCCATGCTAGCTGTGAGCCCCCTCCTGACAGAAAGGCAATAGATTAAGGGAGCAGAACTGAGACATTTCTATTTTGAACGTGGCTAATGGAGGGAATTTGTTTTGCTTGACTATGCATATTTATTACAAGGATTTTCGTTTTCTTTTCCCCAATGGAAAAGAGAGTTGGAGGGAGAGAAAACAGATTTCTGTTAATTAAAAATTTTTAATTAAGTAAAGAAATACAGCAACGACTTGTTTAAAAGTTTGTGGATACCAGATTAAAAACCCCTGATTTATAGAAACTTGCTGGCCTCACTGGAGAAGGGGGTTGGGTTCAAAGATGCTTATCACCAGAAGACTGGCCAGCAGGTAATAACTTGGGCAGCTTCAGCAGCCCATGGAGCTACCTAAAAAGGCCTGAAGGTATTACAGTTTGTGCTGACAGAAGTACCCATAGCAACAAAATCATGGATGTTTTGACGCATAGAAGTTAAGGACAAAATAAGAGGAAAGTGATTTAAGCTGTACACTAAGAAATTGTTAAATATAAAAAAGGGTTTACTTATAGAGAGGGTTGCCAAGAGAGGTTGATGGGAAAATTCTTCTCTAAAAGTCTTTAAAGAGAATATTTTGATGTAGGAGTCAACCTAAATATTGATGGAAAAAAAGAAACATGTTAAATAAACTTTTTATCTATCTCTGTGATTTCTTTGGTGCAGGGAACAGCTGGGGAAGTTTACTGCCAATGCAGACAGGCAACAATTCTAGAATCTATACTCTCATAGAGTTGCCGGAAGTCTTGGCCACGGTTATGCAGCTAATTTTTGTCAGATGCGGATCCTGAGTCTTACCAACTCCGAAGACAACTCTCTATCCACTACAGCAAACTGTCTCTAAGAAAAACTGAACAGGAAAAAGCATAATGCAATAGAAAAACAGCAGAATCACAGAATTAAAGATGGAAGGGACCTACAATCTTATCTAATCCACCCTTCTCTCCCATTTTTACATATAAGGAAACCAAGACCCACTAAATTCACAAAATTCAAACCCAGGTCTTGTGGCTGCAAATCTTTCTGCCATATCATCTTGCTGCTCAAGATTCTTGACAGCCCTACAATTCTGTAACCTTGGAGACTTAAGAAAGAAAGGTGGGCTCAGGAAGACTGCAAAAGTTTGGAAGGGCTATCTACCTTCCAGTTCCTAGACCTCCTTGGAGGTTTAAGACCTTTCCTTCTCACTGGTCATGCAGGCATCAGTTAGAACTGATTCTAAAAGAAATGTGTTTCTTTCAAGTTTCATACACTTGAGTCTATTACTTTGTCTTAGATCCAAGCTAGAAGCTGGCTGAGAAGAAGAGGCAACACAGTGACAGTGACAGCAGGATGGGGGGCCAGAATAACACAGCAGCCTGAAGCAATGAGAGATGACAAGAAGTAGGAGAAACATCAGGTCCTCTGCACACTTGGCAATTGCAGTAGCCTCAGAATCTTCAGCTTGATTGATATGCCAGAGTTGTTGGCACCATCAAGAAAATCTCCCACATAACATTTGCACAAACTCACCCACACTCCCAGTCCTTCAAGGCTCTGATTTACTGAGATACTTCCATGGAGCTCTTCCTACAGAATCCTGGGGCTTCTTTTTAAAGGGCCATTTTCTTCCCTTATCATCTACCATCATGGAGAGGGTTTCAAGACAACTAAGAGGACCCGTTATAATTAAGTTGATATTTTATTTATTGTTAGAAAATCATAAATAGGTAGGCAGCTACAAAAACAAAGCATTGTCCATTATTATTGATTTGACAACAGATCAGAGGAATGGAAAAGCACGTTTTAATTTCAACCATGATGAGTCTTCAGGAGGTTTTATAGGGAATGAAAGATTTGACCTGTCACGGATTTGCCTCCTCTGTCCTTAACCCCTTTCCCACTATTCACCACCAAATCACCCTGTGTCCATCTATAGCTATTCCAAATGGCATTTTCTGATGTAGCTTTAAGTTGTAACATCATCTGTATGTTCCAAGTTCCTAACTATGTCTGGCAGCAGCAACCAAGTTGTTCCAGTTCAGAAGCCAAGGGAGAAAGCCAAAGAAGAAAGAGGTCAGACAAGTACATGACAGCCCCCTGGCTATTCCAGATAGTTAGCTTCCCAAATGTTCACTTTTTTCCCAATGAGAAACCAGAGACATGGTAAACACCATTAATTTTTATTAAGAGCCTCACTGAAAAATCTCATTTCAATACTAACCCCATGCCACCAGTTTATTTTCTTAAACAAAACCATACAGAAAGCTCCTAAATCACTAATGACTTTGGGCACTGACAACTGGCAAAGAGCACTTGAGCCAGATTGTCCCACTATAGAATCCACCTCCTCCAGTGGGTCAAACACAGGTAAATGTAATCTTTTCATGAAGCATCTGCTGCCATTATCAAACAATGGTTCAGAAGGGTCCATACTCTGGACTTCTTTAGAATCTCTCCCAAATGCCTTATGGTTATCACCCTCAATTGTAGACAAGGTGTATAAGCTCAATTACTTTGTTTTTAAACTCTCTCTGTAAATATCCTAGGGTTAATTATATGTGAAAAAAAAGAGCTATCCTTTGATTTTTGCACAAAGTAAAGTGAAGAATTATGCAATTTTCTGGATAATAAAAGGCAACCAAATTTTTTTAAAAAGAACTAGATCTGACATATGAAAAAAAAGGTTTTTGGGGGGGTGGCAGGTTTTACTTCCATTATATGACTATTAAACTAGTTCTTTGTCTGCTTAAGCCTATAACTGATGATAATTTTTCCAAATTAGGATGTTAATGCATGTGATATAGTGGAAAGAGTACTAGATTTTGAGTCAGAAGATGTTGGTTCTGATCTCAAATCTGACACTCATCATCTGTGGAACCTTGAGTAATTTACTTCTCTCTAAAGGTCTTAAGTGTAGGAGTTGAGAGAGATTCTTTCAGTAACCTCTTCCCCAGACTGTCTTAGAACATGGTGGGGTGGGAATGCTGAGGCACATTCCCTTCCAAGAAGACGCCACCTAGACAAAAGGCAAAAAAAGCCACATGGCTAAGTTGGGATGAGAAGGAAGTCTCTGAACCTAGCTGATAGACTATGAAGGACGAGGGGTTTCCCTTGCAAGAGTTAGTAGGAAAAGGAAGCTAACATAACCGTTTCTTTCATTAAATGTGTATGGAAGCAGGGAGGGATGCCAACAGACTGAAACAGAAAACAATTTTATTTAACCAATAGCCTATGTCTGGTGAGATGGCTGAAGATCAGCCCACTTCTCTTCTCTGTCTTGTTCCCCTAAAAGCCACCTGAAGGAGGTTCCTTCTGCCTGTCTAACCATTTTCCTTCCTCTGACCAATCGGGAGGGATGGAGGTGAAAGAAATTCAACTTCAGCACTGTCTTCATTCATATTTGCAGCCAGTTATGCTTTACTTTAATGCTTGTTTATGTTTCTATGCACTTGCTATTAAAGCATAAGCTTACTCACCATGACTTTGGTCCAAGGCAATAAGTAAGCAGGCCAAGACCGAGGGAAGGAAAGCCAACCCAAAAGGGAGACATTCTCCTCAGCTCAGGCGGAGCCGGAAGCAAGTTGATCAGAAATAGAATGTCTAAATTTTAATCTCTGAGCCTATTGAGGATCTAGACTTCCATTTCAACCCGATGAGAGATTGAAAATGAATGAGCCAGCAGTAAGATGTGTTAGTTAAGGTAATACCCAAGGTAAACTGTACCCTGTTAATGTTCATCTTGGTATATTTCTAAATCGTTCCGGATATAAACCCTATGTTCCTAAATATATAATTCACATTATTCTAGTGCTTTGTTAAAAGAACTTGCTCATAAGTATTTCTGTTGAAGACCATTCTTAAAGATACAGAGAACTGAGTGAAATTTATAAAAAATACAAGTCATTCCCCAACTGACAAATGCTCAAAGGATATGAACAGGCAGTTTTCAGGCAAAGAAATCAAGTTATCTCTGGTCATATAAAAAAAAGGCTCTAAATCACTATTGATTAGAGAAATACAAATTAAAACAATTCTGAGACCACTTAATGCCTACTGGATTGACTAATATTACAGAAAAGAAAAATGTTAGATGTTGGAGGAGATGTGGGAAAACAGGTCCACTAATGTACTGGTGTTGGAGTTGTGAACTGATCCAACCATTCAGGAGAGCAATTTGGAATTATGCCCAAAGTGCATACCCTTTGATCCACCAATACCACTGCTAGGTCTATATCTCAAAAACATTCAAAAAAAGGGAAAAGGATCTATTTGTAAATATTTATGGCAGCTAAGAATTAGAAATCCAAGGGATACCCATCAATTGGAGAATGGCTAAAAAAGCTGTATCATATGATCGAAATGGAATATTATTGCGCTATAATAAATTGAGACCAGTTCCTAGTGGTGCACTGAAGTGAAGAAGTGTGGAATAACATGGGCCAGGCAAGACTGTCAAAGCAATCCTTTTTTGTTGATACCATGAGCAAGGTTTTTATAGAGCAAAAAGACAAAGAAGGTAACTATGGGTCACTAGGCTTTTCATTACTGCTTTGTTCAGTTCCAAGATGCCATATAGTGATTTCAAGTAGGCCTTGATGGTTATCATGTCCTTGATGTTTCCATAAAACATGAATTGTATCTAAAAATGCATAAATAATCTGGTAGTGAGCTACCACCTTCTGTCTAATATCCCAGAACAGGGCAGAGCCCTGGATCTCAGGCTACCAGGTGAGTTCTAACCTACAGCCACATCACTGGGAAACCCTGGAGCTGGCGGTATAAGACAGCCTGATTCCTGGATCAGATGTTTTGGCTCCCTCCAATAAATGACAAGCAGAATGATTTCAGAAAAACCTAGAAAGAGTTACATGAACTGATGCTTAGTGAAGTGAACAGAACCAGGAGAATATTATACATAGGAACAGCAGCATTGTTCAATGAAGAATCATGTATAACTTAATTATTCTCAGCAATATAATGTTCCAGAAAATCCCAAAGGACTAACTATGAAGCATATTATCTGCTTCCAAAGAAAGAACTGATATTGTTTGAATACAGACTGAAGAATGCTATTTTTTTACTTTCTGTCTTTAATTTTTTTTTCTTTTATTTGAGTCTTCTTGTACAAAATGAATAATATGGAAATGTTCTACATAATTGCACATGTATAATCTATATCTGATTGCTTACTGTCTTAGGGAAGGGGGTGGGGAGGAAGGAGGGAGAGAGAGAGGGATAGAATTGGGAACTCAAAACTTTAAATATAAAAATGTTAAAAAAAAATTATCCCCATAAAAAAATAAGGTGCAATGTTCAACAACAACAACAAATAAAAGCACAGTCTTGTGATGCAGGTAATATAAATATTTCCCCCATTTTACAGATAAAAAACTGAGTCTCAGGGAAGGTTTTGCTTACCCAGAGTCATACAGCTATTAAAAGCCAGAATCAGATCTAATGCCTCCCAGTACAATGCTCTTTCCATGGTACCCTTTCTTGTCTCTGCAGAAATTTATGGCTGGAAGGACTTTTGAAATCATTTAACTTTACTCCCTTGTTTTATAGATTAGGATGTCGGGATCCATAGAGATTAAGTGACTTGGCCAAGATCATTACTACTTTAGCCATTGCTAGATAGTTTTCTTCCTTCAATAAATTTCTTTAGATACGTGTGAAGAGAAAGGCAATATAGCACATAAGAAGTCTGGATTGAAAAGCTGTACTCTTTGAATTGGGAGGTCAGCTAACATTTATGAAGTAATCGCTCTGTGCCAAGTACTCTGCTAAGCACTGGAGATAGAAAGAAAAGCAAAAATCGAACAAAAGCCAGCAGACAAAAACAGGCCCATTCCTGCCTTCAAGAAGTTTCCAGTCTAACAGGGCTGGGCCACCTCCAGTAGTCTTGACTCTGGTCTCAACACTAGGCTCTGATGACTGTGGAGGAGAGAGTGAGGATGTTGACTTTATCAATAAAATGAAGAACTTGAACTGGATGGTCACTAAGATTCCTTCCAGTTCTGACATTCTATGTGTCTGATTCTCTATCAGGGCCAAAAAAAAATAGTCAACAACGTCTGTCTTTGGCATCGCCAATATCTTTCTTCCACATCCTTTCCTCATTTTGGTAGGGCCCATTTCCTTAATACCCTCTTGGATTTGTACCCAAATCAGAGCCACTCTCAGTGAAAGGAACAAAATGAAAATGTAATATAAATTCACTTACACTAAGGTGTAAGTAAATTATAAGGATCAACAGGTTACCCAGATTTATTTGAACAAGACAAGATTCTTCCCATTTGGATTAAGCCCCACAAAAATAAATAAATAAATCTCTCATTGTAAAATCTAAGACATTAACCAGCCAGGCAGCAAAGGGAGAGGGAGAGGGCAGGTTAGGGATATAGCACTCTCTTAGTACTCCTTAAACCACAAAAGTCATCTTTAATCTTAAAAATCAGTCAAAATTGAAGGCTTTTAACCTTCTCATAATTGGCACAGATAACATTAAGGTGATAGAAGAGGGTGATAATGGAGAGATGAAAGAAGTGTCTTGGCCAGTAGCAAATCTTTTGATTCTCATCAATTGGAATGGTCGTTGGTAAGGAGACAAAATATGGTCTATATCAGTGATCTCAAAACCACAAGCTGAATGATGCAATATGCTGCTTCTCACTTTCCTTCTATTTCTTTTCATTTTCTTCTTTTTCCTTTTTACCTCCCTTTCTTTCTCTCCTGCCAATCTCTTAGACCTATCAGTGATACCCAATGGCACGTAAGGGAATTGATTGCAGGGGCCATTCAGAGTTGAAGAGATTTCTTTTCTTAACCCAATCTTAACCACAAAATTATTAGCAACTATACAGTTGTTTAGAAGATTTCACTTAGCAAGTCTTCCGTTAACAGATTTTTTTTAAAAAAATGAACCTAAAGCAATCATATTTGTTTCCATAGTCAGATATTCTTAATACGACAGAAATATTTTTACTAATTTCGTTATTTTCTAGTTTAATTCAACTCAGTAAAATGAGATTACTATTATAGCATTAGTGAAGTTGTATAAACTAATATATTTCTTGAAAAAATTGAAAATGATCCGACCTATGATTTAGCTAGTTTTAGTAAACAGTCACTGAAGTTCTCTATGTGTTGGTCTGCTAATCTGTAAAATGAAGGGGATTGGGTATGAGGACTTTTATGTTACCATAAACTTTAAAATGATTCTGAGTGACAATTATTCTTTAGGAATTGGTCTGAGGCCTGATATTGCTGAATGTTTCTTATCAGTGAGGTAAAGGTAAAAATAACAACTCACCTTTATGTAATATATTTACAAACTGTATATATGTTATCACATTTCATCTTTATTACAACCCTGCAAGGTGGGTAATGGTGCTGTTCTGTTTTACAAAACTGAGGATAAATTAAGGACTGATTAAGTGACTTGCCTGGGTTCACATAGCTAGGATATATTTGAGGTAGGATTTGAACCCAAATCTTCCTGACTTCGGATGCAAGTCTCTATCTGATTTTCTACCTAAATAAAGATTTGAGGTTAGGGGATGATAAGGAGGTTATGGAGCTTTCTGACACTCAGAAGGGTATTTCAAAATATCTGTGGTCATGGTCAAAAACAAAAAGATAAAGAAGCCCAAATAAGGGAAATTATGGAATAGTTTACTCAGGAGGAAAATCTTACAAAATTGGGAGACTATTCTCTTTATTAAGTTCTTGATAATAAGTCACAAAGTTAGAGTCAGAGGGGACCATAGAGGCCATCTTGTCTGACCTCTTTGGCAAATGGTAATGAGGACCTGGTTAATGAATGTCTAGTGCCCAGGTGCGTGTGTGTATGGAGGTTGGTGAATCTGCCTCTGGAAATTTGTGATTATGGGGAAAGAAGAAGTCTGGCTTTCCACTTCAGAACATGTTGTTTCATTCTCTCTAATTCATATCTGACTACTGGGTGATAAAGCAAAGGCCTTCTAGTTGGCTACTGAGCTAGAAATGGGAACTAGAATGAAAAAAGAAGATTATCACACTTTGCCTTCTTCTAATCTCAATGTGAAAGAACAACTCTATGTGCCCCAAAAAGCTGGGGAGGTGAGTAGGGACTGGCTCTCCCTTAGGACCAATCTGAGAGCACCTGGCCTCCTACACACACCTGGGTCTGGGATGGGCTGCCTCTTGTCCTTGTCATCTTTCTTTTGATATAGGTCCTCATGAGATTTTGAAAGGCCAGAGGAGCAGAGGTTCAGTGACCTAAGTCCATACCAGAGTTTGACAGAAGCTAAACCTCCTGGGTCATCACAACCCCAAGCCACAACCTACCTGACTCAGTGTTCTAGTGTATGATATAGTTAGCCAAGACTTTTGTCCAGCAGCAAAGGAGAAACTTGTCCAGCAGCTACATGACATTCAGAAGTGAATTTAGTGAGGCAAGTATCCTCAGGGTCTAAGGAAATAGAGAAGGGCCCCAGATTCAAAGGAACATTTTTATATTTTTGGTTCTTACTATTTCCTTTCAGTAAGTATCTCTTTGTGAAAAGCCAATTGATGTTAAATAGTTAGATGATATCAGACATTAACAACTGATGGTTGATAATGAGGGAAACACATTGTATGGGGGGGGGGGGGTTGAGATGACATTAAAAGAACCCACTCCCCTTAGTGTTGCCCCTAGGACCCTGTCCTGGAGACCTATTTGCTTATGAGTAGGAATTGGGAAAAAGAACCCTCAAAGTTTAGATGGCTACACAAATGAATAAACTGAGACCCAGCAATGGTAAATGACATGTCCCCAAGGTCACACAGATAATTGAACTTTTGAGATAGCATTTTAATCCAAGTCCTCTGGCTCAAGACTCAATGTTCTTTCAATTCTCCCATATTGATGACTATATATGTTTGTTTATAGATCTTCCCATGAAGTCGTCAAGGACCTTCCCAGTCTAATTATTAGCAATAACCTACATATATAGCAATGACTCTGTGTGTGTGTGTATGTGTGTGTGTGTGTGTGTAAAAAGGGACGGAGAGAGGACACTAATCAAATTAAGCTCATTCTTTACTAACCTGTCCTTGTGCTTTTTGAATGTTGAGCTTATCTCAGAATAAATGTGAGATGACAGCAGCTTTTATCCAAATAGCTTTGCCTGCTAAGTTTCAGCATCCACTACTCATAAGCAAAAGAAACAAACTCAAACATAACCAAGAAATTATCTATATTGTACAATTAAAACTATCTAAAAAACTCTTGAGGATCCTAAATAACCTCATGTAATGTTAATGGAATAGGAAGATCTTCCCCATCTATTAATAGGCCTATATGACCACATGTGTCCCCTTTTCCCTTAAAATAGGAGCCGTGTTCCCAGGTCTAAAGGTACACAGGTATTTCAATCACAGCAGTGATACATCCTGAGTAACATAGAATCCATTGAGGGAGGAACCTGCCTAAGGAGGAGCTTGCTTAGGGGGAGCCTTGCTTGTAGGAAGGCTTTCACACTTTTCGGTACTAAGCTAATTAGGCACTGAATCAAGAGGGTTGTGGTGCCTTCTGGCTCTGAGTCTATTAGTTGAAAGCTATATATATATATATATATATATATATATGGAGCTTGGTATTTTACTTTGGGGGTTTGCTCATGATAAGAATGTTTTGATTCCCTGGAAGGGCCTCTGAGTTGCCATTTGTTAAGAGTCCTCCACCCCCCTACTACTCAGAGGTGAGGTTTGTGCTCTCCTGGTCTTTGTATAAGTGCTTGTATTACTTTGTTCAGATAGTTGCAGTCTTGTCTGTTGGATTATTTCTTGGATATTCACTTCTTTCTGCTTATCTGTACTTATCTGTCTGTTAATTAAAGTAATATAATTAACCCCTTTCAAGCTATCTTTCCTTTAGAAAAACAGATCAAAGAACCTGTGCTAGCATCCCATCCTGTGGGTTAGTGTGGTTGCTACTACGCTTCACAGTGAAAACAATTCTAGGATCTCAGAGCTAGAAAAGATTTCCCAAGTCATCTAGTTCAATAGCTAACTGAGCAGGAATCCCCCTCCAACATCCTCAAAAAGTGGGGATCCAGTCTCCATTTAGAACCGTACAGTACCAGGAACTCCCAGCTTCCCAAAGCATTCCATTCCACTTTTGGGCAGTTCTCAATATTGGGAAGCTTTCCCTTCAAACAATACCTAAATCTGCCTTGCTGCAATTCTGTCCCTTGCTCCTAGGCCTGCCTTAGAGGGACAAGCCGAGCCAGTCTAATTCTTTGGCCAAATGGCAGCCCTTAAATTTTTGGAAGGCAGCTATCATATTCCTCTAAGTTTTCTATTCCCCAGATTCAATTACAAACCTCTCATTTTTCCCAAACTGAATCATACATTCAGCTATCTCTTTTTTTTTTTCTGAGATGGAAAACACTTTGATAAGCGGTAATGTCACCCTCACTGGAAGAAGCTGCTTCTTAGCATATGGATGGCAAGTATAAGGCAAACAGTTTTAGAGGTCACAGCCAGAGATGCCTGCAGATGCCACCTAAGCTTTTACCCAGTAATCATATTCGAAAGATGCAGAAAGTAGAACATGAAGATATAATGGATGTAGGCAACAGCTTGGTGACCTATTTATTCCTTCAAAACCATCTCATTAAAGTAGATGCTGGGAAATTTACATTTAACTCATGAGTGGAAACTTAGTTTTTGGTGGCTTCCACCATACTGAATATGAGAAGTTGGCATCAGCTGGCTCAGGGTACATGCTGGAACAACAAACCAGTCAATGAACAATAATTGACTGAGTTAATAGCTCAACTACATGCCCAGTACTGAGCTGGGAGCTTAGGAGGATATAAAATAAGTCTAATAAGACCTTATATCTCCAGATTACTTGGAAATACCATTCTATTTTCCAGTTAGCTTGAGGTTTTCCCTTTTAAGCAATAAAAATTTTACCATTTTTATTAAACTCCTTCTAAATATATGTTATGGGAATCTAAAGATCTTCCCTGCCCCTAGGCCCTTTGCTGAAGTGGCTACGTGACTTTGAGGACCCTTGGATATTTGAAAGTAGACTCTGTTCCCTAATAGGCTGAATGTGGTCACGTGGAGCCTGT
>JAQQSV010009939.1:0-5000 GCA_028646515.1 Pseudochirops corinnae
ATATATATATATGAAACATATATACACATATGAATACATATGTGTGTGTATATGTGTGTGTGATGTTTAATTTGTACACTAAGTCTATCACCTTTCTGTCAGGAAGTAGATGGCATGCTTTATCACAGGTCGTCTGGAATTGTAGTTGGTCATTATATTGATCCAAGTTTATAAGTTTTTAAAAGTGGTTTGTCTTTATAATATTGTTATTGTAAAAAACTATTCTTCTGATTCTTCTTTTATTACCACCCTTCATAAGTTCAAACAAGTATTTCTAGGTTTCTTTGAAACCATTCTTTCCATCATTTCCTAGAGCACAATAATATTAAATTACCTTCGTACACCATAGCTTTAAATTGAAAGGGTGATGTAATACTTATCACAAATTTGAGCTGAATTCTCTGCTGCACAATCTTTTAAATTCATAAGTCAATTCCAGAATTCCATGTGAAGTATAATGATAAATGATACCTAGAATTTCTGTAGCGCTTTAAATTTTGCAAAACACTTTACAAATATGACAGCATTTTATCTTTACAACTCTAGGAGGTAGGTGCTATTATTATTCCTATTTGACAGCTATAAGAAACTGAGGCAGACAATGATTTAATTACTTTCCCAGAGTCACACAACTACTATGTCAGAAGCTGGATTTGAACTCAAGTCTTTCTGACTCTAGGTCTAGCATTCTATCTACTATATCCCTGGAGCTAAAAGTTGATAGGATAGGAAAAGAGAGTAGGTGACTCAGGAGGTGGGATGAATGGGATAAGCATAGATATTGGGGGAAATGGAGAATGGGCTATGATTTTGGCAATCTTAAATATTAAATGGGAATTATGTATGCAAACAATATACAAATTAGCTTAAACATGGAGGGGTTAGGACCAAGAAGACAGAGATATTCCACTTTTTTTGAAAACCATTTAAAGACAGTTCAAATCTGGTCTCGGATATGTGACACTTACTAGCTGTGTGACCTTGGGCAAGTCATTTAACCCCAGTTGCCTTGCTTCTCCTCTCCACCTGGGCCCCCCCCCCCCTAAACTCTTGGCTAATTTTTTCAATTTTTTTGAGGTAAAAACTTAGTAAACACTCCAAAAATATATCCTGTTGACTAAGATCTATATATTTAATCCCAATTTCTCTCAAACTTCAATTCTACATCAGTAATTCTACATGAATTAAGGGCTTACAATATGCCACGCACTGTCTTAAGTGTTGGGGCTACAAAGAATGACAAAAGAATCATTTCTTGTCTTCAAGGAAGTTACATTACTGGATAATACAACACATAAATAACTATGCATATGCAAGATATCTACAGAGTTGGTGGACGGTAATCTTAAAGAGGAGACACTAACCTCCCTCCAGGAGGATTAGGAAGTCCTCCTGGAGAAGATGAGCTTCATGGTGTCTTCCAGTCAGTGAAACTAAGAGGTAGAGATATACGGGGGCATGGGGAGCTGGGAAGAGCACTACAGTCATGTGGGGGAGCGGGGTTCAGAGTGGGGAAAGGAGCCAGCACAAAGACACAGAGATGGGAGATAGAACTACAATCAGATGGATGTAGCTAGATTAAAGAATGTATGTGTGAGAAAACTGAAAAGGTAGGAAGGAGCTGGTTGATGAAGAGCTTTAAATGTCAGACAGAAGGTTTTCTATTTGGTCCTGGAGCTAAAAGAGAACCACTGAAGCTCACTGAGCAGATTTACTCTTTTAAAAAGTCACCTTGACAGTTGAATGGAGAGTAGATGTGAAGTAGGGAAAAAAACATGAGGCAGAGAGAACAGTGAGAAGAGTATTAAAATCGTCCAGGACGATGTTGATGAGGCCCCTGTCCTAGGGTTGTGGTTGTGGGAGTGGAGAGATAGAAATATATATAAGAGATGTGAAGGTCTACTAATAATCAGAAAACAACATTGCTAAAATAAATTATCTGCTTTGCCTCTAATGGACGTATAGAAGAATAGGGCAATAACTTAAGTTTAACTGAATTAGACCAGAAATAGGACATCTAGTAGCAATGCATCTCCACCCATAGCAAGGTACTTCTAGCAACATTTTAAAATTGTAGCCATATTCTGAGTCACACAAGAAACTTGGGTGTCTTCTTGGTCTACTAGGCATCATCATGCTAATAGTATTCAATACCAGGAGCAAATGCATTCTACTTACTAACAAAATTCCCACTTCACTCTATTTGATTTTATCTTCATGCTGCCCAAATCTAGCTTATTTTGATATCCTCTGCTCTCATTGGGCAGTCTAATCAGAAAAGTTGATGGTTCTGTGCTTCTCATAGTCCTTACTGTACTCAAGGTTGTGACATATTAGGCTGAAAGCTAGCATAGGCTCCCAAGCCTATGTATTTATTTAGGTAAAACATGAACATTATATTTACATATTTCTTCAAAGAGCAACTTTAGGAAATTAATTCAAGATACTTAGATGTGATATAAGACACCTAGTAGTTAAACTTTTTCTGTGTTTTCAAATTTAGGTAAAGGTAAAGTGACAGTTGTTTTGTTATAGTAATAGAGAAAAAGAAAAATTTTTCTTTTTAAAGAGTGCAATCAAGTGGGAATGAGAGTAGTTCTGTTTTAAGAAGGAAATATTCCTTCTTAAAGTAAAGAAAACTATTTGTTTCTCTTGGATATCAAAAACTTTTTTAAAATATCCATTTAAATGGGCACTTTTCCTTGGTAAGTCTTGAAATATTCATTTAAGTAGCTTCTGAACAGGACTTCCTGGTCTTTAAAATAGGCCTGTTTTCAGTGTTAAATATTTGGTGTCCATTTGCTTCCCTTTAGAAAGGAAAAGGTTGGGAAATGTTGTGTCTTTTGAGATATAGCAACATGACAGAAAGTGACAAATGGGGGAATGTGTCACAATGAAACATGATATATTATAGCAGAGTGATATGCTGATACGCAAAGAATCCATAATATGCATCTCTCTTTTTATTTGCTGCTGCACCAGAGAAGATTATTCTTATAGATTAAGGGACCACTGTCACATGCCAGGTAACAAAGTAAATATATTTCACTACATTAATATTTCCCTATAAGACAGCCATGTGTTTTTTTTCCCTGAATTCCCTTGTCATTAATTTCAGATTAGCATGAGATTCACTTTATAAATAGAATCCTATATCTTCTACCTGACTTAACCAGACCTATCACAGTCCACTTCTCTGAATTCCAGTTCATCAACATGGAAAAGACATTAATGGCAACAACAATGGAACGAGATGAGACTGAAAGAGAAATTCAGAGACACAGGCTTAATCAGCAAGATATTTGATTCTTTCCACATGGGTCTTACCTAGTTAAGCTAAGGAATATTTAGAAGTTGCCAGTTTTAAGACAGAGCCAAACTGAAAATTCGCCAAAGTATTACAGCTACCTTTTAACATGATAGTAATGTACCCTGGCTTTTTACTCATTGTTCAGTTAACATGACCCCTATGATTTCCAGCTACAAATACCGACAACTTATGAAAACTTAAATATCCAGGAAAGATGGCTTAGCAGTCTCAACATCAGCTGTATAAGCCTTACATATAATTGAACCACATGTTCAAATCCCACCAGACCTAATTCAAATGATCACTTTTTCAAGTTAATTAAGTTGAAGAAAATAAGTTTCCTGTTGAGGGGGATGATCATAGGGGATATTGAAAACCAAGATCCTGCCAAGATTTTAATGGTTCATTGCTACTTTACATAGGTGTGGAAATCTGTAGATCTGTAGTCTTATCCTTTGGCAAATTGCTGAGATGCAGATAAAAATTTGAGCAAACTAAGGCATAACTATGTATACATTATTAGTCAACTCTACTTCAGTTAAGCATCTGAGTTTTATTATGTATAATGTAGATAAATACAATATCAAAATAAATTGGAAAAAAAGATGGTGAATTTATAGTAAAAGTAAAGATCTATTGTGACTTTTTCCTTTTATTCCATCTCTTCACTATGCCTCTTCTTTTTTTTTTCTCCCATCCTTTTTTCTTATTCTGTGTCACAAAGGGGCTCCCAAATGGGCAATTTTACGTAGTCCAATATCAGAATTATTAGAGTGTACAGTTTTAAAATCGAAGGCCTGTTTTACAAATGAAATTGTTTTATAATTGAATTTTAATGATTACATTTAGGGATTTTACTACACAGTATAAGGGCAACCTTATTTCCCAAGATGTGGTCACTCATGCTTCATGAAACTAATTCTCATGTCCTTTCTTATTGCTTAAAGCTCTGAAGATAGTTCATGAAGACTAATCTCTCTTATGACATATTTTCACAAGTGAGGAGAGATGGAAGAGCTTATAAATGGAATCCTCACGTAAGTTATCTCACCTCTCTTCACAAGTGAGGATCAATGTCACAACAGATGTCAACTATTAGATGTGTACATAGAGGTTTACAAGTACTATATATACTCACACCCATATTCAGAAATTCATACAAGTCTCTCTGTTGGGATATAAGAACATCAGTACTGGAAACAGATGGTTTATAAATGTGGAAAATGAGATTTTTTTTCAGGTTTTGAATAACAATTTACACGTTTAGTAAGGAGAATAGCTACAGAGAAGGCAAACTCCTTTTTTGAGGTGAAAATGTCATATTGGTCTTGTAGAATAGTGTTAAAGAAAAAAATGAAATAAGTATTCGTACTATTAACTTATTTTCTGGCAAAGAGAAAAGGCACATGACTTTCTAAGAATTCTTTTGGAGGTGAAATTTTCATTCTCAGAGGTCAATTGGCCAAGTATTGCCTTAGACATAAAATTAGATCTGCTTGAGAATCACTAAAACATCGGTATTGTCCAAAAAAGCCCTTTATATGTTTTTATCTATTGAGAACAAGGTCATATGTATAATACATATATATATATATATATATACACACACACACACATATATGCATACACATATAATCACAATATAATATATACACACATATGTATATATACATATGTGTATGTTTTGTTG
>JAQQSV010009939.1:7500-13384 GCA_028646515.1 Pseudochirops corinnae
ACACACACACACACACACATGCATATATGTGTATATATATGTGTGTGTAGCTATGTATAGAATAAATATAAAGTTAAATATAAATCATATATATAGATATGCACAACATATAACAGTTATATAGAAATATATTATTTATAATACATACATAATTAAGTAGATATAGATTATTATTCAGTTGTTTCAGTCATGTTTGACTCTTTGTGACCCCATTTGGAGTTTTCTTGCCAAAGATAATGGTTTTCCATTTCCTTTTCCAGTTAATTTTACAGATGAGAAACTGAGGCAAATAGGGTTAAGTAACTTGCCCAGGGTCACACAGCTATTATGTGTCTGAAGTCAGATTTGAACTCAGAAAGGTGAGTCTTCCTAACTCCAGGCCTGGTACTCTATCCACTGTACCACCTCACTGTACTCACTATATCTGTAGCTATAGATATATAATACAATGCAGTTTGGGAGAAGGGTAACTAACAATTAAAAGACTTGGATAAGACCATATCGAAGGTGATGTTTTAGCCTCATTTTAAAAGAAGAGAGAGACATTCTATGAGAAGGAATGGAGGAGGCATTGTATTCTTGACAGGTGGCACAGACAGTGCAAAGGAGTAGAGATAAGAGATGAAGTATGCTAAGTAAGGAAAAGCAAGTTTGGCTGGATTATAGAGTGTGGACCAGGGAGTAATGTCCAGTGAAACTGAAATGATAGGTTGAGGCCAAGTAATATAGTTCTTTTAAAGCAAGACAGAGGAGTTACACTTTATCCAAGAAGCATAATTTCCTGATTAAAGACAGAATGTAGTGGAAAGTAGGAAGGTAGCTGGTCAGGGAAGCTGAGGATATTATTCTGCAAATGGTACTGAGAAGGAAGAGTTGCCTTGTGGGGAAAAAAAAAACCCAGAAAACTCAAGAAAAGAGATTATCTAGGAAGAAGAGATAAGGTCCCTTTGTAGAGAGAATACAGCAGTTAGAGTCAAGAAGGTATAAGTTTGAATCCCATTACAGATATTTATTAGCTTTTAACCCTAGGTAATCTTCCTAAGTTTTCTGAGACTCAGTTTCCTTATCTGTAAAATTGGTTTTAGAATATCACCTATCCCATAAGTAGTTGTATAAAATAAGATAATGTATGTGAAGTTCCATGTAAAAGTTAAGATGCTACATTAGCTATTATAATTAGAGCAGTTTATATCAATTGGGATCTTCCAGTTTTTATTTTTCATGTGACGCTGAAAATTCAGTATTGTCTAGCACTCAGAAAGCCAGTAGTCAGTTGCTTTATGATAAGTGTCGTATTTGCTAGAACACTTCAGAAAGGCTATGTGTAGGAGAAGGAAGTGCAGCCCAGAATTATAGCATAATATGTGTTTAAAAAGTACATTATCAAATTGGTTGAGGGCACCATAGCTTCAGATTTCCACTGATCACTGAGTTGATGTTTCCAGGAGTTGTGTTGTAAATATGATGGCTCCTTTTCAGAGAAGTTTTCTTTGGCTATGCACAGAAGTCCTAAGAATTTTATGAGATACTTTAAGATTACAAATTTTGCCTTCTCTTCTAATAGGGTTACAGAAGATAATGAAGATGAGCTTGTGTAATTAATAACATTTGAATCAGGTACACAAATTCATTGAGTAACACCTTTTGAGAATGTGTTTGTAAGATATTTAGGTAGCAAGATATTAAAAAAAAAAATCCATAGTCAGAGTCAGCAATCAATCAGTTCCTTGCCATCTTTATTAAAAGAAATGTCTTTGTAAAAGCAACTTTGTAATTAGATATTCTCCCCACTAAGTTGACAAAAAATTGCAATGTAAATGAAATTAGATGAATATTTGCAAATTATAAATGCAAAGATTAGCAGAAAGAGAAACAGAAAATTTAAACAATCCAATCTCATATAAAGAACAAGCTATAAATGTATTTGAAAAGGAAAAAAAACCCACGTAGGTCCAGGTGAATTTACAAGTGAATTTTATCAAATATTCTGTTGTTTAAAAGGAAAAAAAAAGGGTACTATACAAAAATCTTTCTATGATATAAATATAGCTTTGATAACTAAACAAGAGAAAACCAAAACAAACAGAAAGCAATCAACCAATATCCCTAGACAGTATTGATGCAAAAATTAAAAACAAAATTTTAGGAAACAGACTAAAAAAACAAATCCAAAATATTATGAACTATGAACAAATTGTGTTTATAATAAACTTGAAGGGCTGGTTAAATATTAGAAAAAAACCTATCAGCATAATAGAATAAAATAATAATAATGATAAATAATATACTCATAAGATTATATCAATAGAAGCAAAAAAGGTTTTATAAATGTATATATGACATACTTTTCTTTTTAGAAAGATGAGAAATAATAAAATTAAAGAAATTTTTTCTTAAAAATTTAAGTAGAATCTATCTAAAACAAATAGCCAGCATAATATGTAATTTCGATAAATGAGAAACTATTCTAATAAGATCAGGGGGAAGAATAAGGATAGTTAAAGAAGAAACAAAATTATTACTTGTTGCAGATGACATGATGGTTTACTTACAGAATTCTACTTAGAAAGTCAACAAAATACTAGTAGAAAAAATTGAGAAATTCAGCAATGATTCAATATAGGAAATAAATCCATAGAAATAATAGACATTTCTGTATATTACCAACAAAACTAGCAAAAATAGATTATTTCCATCTGAAATAATTACAAAATAGGCTCGGAGCAGAGTTAAGATGGCAGAATAAAAGTAGGGACTCACCTGAACTCTCCCAAATTCTGCTCCGAACAACTTTAACGTAATGCCCCAAAACAAATTCAAGAGCACCAGAAGCAACAAAAGGACAGGGTGAAACAATTTTTTTTAAGCCCAAGACAACTTAGAACATCAGCAGAAAAGATTTGTTTCACTGAAGTGAAAGAGAACTGCATGGCCAGAGCAGGCCATGCCTCAAAAATCAGCAACAAATCTTAAGAGTCACTGAATAAGCATAAGCTGTAGCTTCCACAGCTTTTGGTACACTGATAGTAAGAGATTCAGACCAACTAGGCAAAAGGAAATTACAGGGGATCCATTTCTGGCACTGGGGGCAGGACTCCTAGTTATGTTGTTCATATCTAGTTCTGGATTGTAGTCCCAGAGCGAAGAGAACCAGTAGGAGCAAAGACACTGGGTAGAGTTCCAGAGCAGAAAAAAAGTGATCATGCTCACTTACAGACCAGAGAATTGGCCAGGAGAGCAATGGCCACAGCTCTTCTTAGCATTTTAGAAGAACTGAAAACTTACTAATGCTGAGAACTAGCTCCGAAAATAGCAGTATGAAAAACCTGAAGCTTGGGCTAGTGCCCTCTCCACCCTAGAAGTAGAGCCCAACTTTACCATAAAATTAAAAACCAAGAAATAGACTAGGAAAATGAGCAAACAAGAAAAACAAACAAACAAGAACCCAAACATAGACAATAACTATGGTGTCAAGACTGATCAAAGCACAAAATCAGATAATGACAACTGATGTTACAAGCTACGTGCAAAGCTTCAAAGAAAAATGCATTTTAGTCTCAGGCCATGGAATAGCTCAAAACTGATTTTTAAAACCAAAATCATAGGGAAAAAGAGTCAAGAGATTGGTTAAAAAAATAAATAAATAAAGAGGAACAAAAATCCACTTTTGAAAAGAATAAGGCAGAAATGGTCAAACAGAAAAATCTGCTAAAGAGACCTCCTTAAAAATTAGAATTGCCCAAAAGGAAAAAAAAGGAACAACAATTCACTGAAGACAAGAACTCCTTAAATAATTATACAATTCCTTAAAAAATAGAAATGGGCAATTGGAACCAAATAATTCTATGAGATATTAAGAAACAATAAAACATTAAATAAAAGAAATGAGATATCATATTTCAAGGAAAAGAGCTCTGATATCTAGAATCAGAGAATAAAAGAGAAATTAAATGAATCTCCCAATCACCTCCTTAAAGAAATCTCAAAATGAAAACTCTCAGGAACATTACAGTCAAATTTAAATGTTCCCAAGTGAAGGAGAAAATATTTCAAGGTGTCAGAAAGAAACAATTCAGTTATGGAGCAACAGTCAAGATGGCACAAAATTTAGCAGCTTCTACATTAAAGGAAGAGAGGGCATAGAATATGATATTCTTGAAAGCAAAGGAGCTAGGATTACAACCAACAATCACCTACTCAGCAAAACTAAGTGTAATCTTTCAGGGGGAAAAGAGATATTCAATGAAATTGAGGACTTCTAAGAATTCCTGATGGGGGGAAAAACAGGGCTATATAGAAAATTTGATTTTCAAATATAAGAGTCAAGAGAAGCTTAAAAAGGTGAACAGGAAAGAGAAATCCTAAGGGATTCAATAAGGTTAAATTGCTTACATTCCTACAGGGGAAGATGATACTTCTAACTCCTAAGAACTTTCTCATCATTAGAGCAGTTAGAAGGAGTGTACATAGACAAAGGCCATGGATATAAATTTAATATGATAGGATAATTCTCTAAAAAAATAAAATTAAATTAAGGGTTGAGAAAGAGGAGTGTGCTGAAAGAAGGGAAAAGGGCAAGGTAGAATGGGATTAATTATCTAACATAAAAGAGGCACAGAAGAGCTTTCACAGCGGAGGGGAAGATGGGGGAGACAAGGAGGAGCACTTGAACCTTACTCGCATTAGAATTACCTCAAAGATGGATAACATACACATTCAGTTGAGTATAGAAACTAATATTAGCCTACAGGAAAGTAAAAGAGGAAGGGGATAAGAGAAGGAGGGGCCTGATGGAAGGGAGGGTAGATTGGGGAGGTGGTAGTCAAAAGCAAACACTTTTGAGATGTACAGGGTGAAAGGAGAGAGACAGAGATACACACACATAAAGAGAGACAGAGACAGAGACAGAGACAGAGACACAGAGAAAGAAACTAGGTGAAAAGGATGGAGGAAATAAAATTAGCTATTATAACCATGAAAAAAAATTGCAGCAAGTTTCTCTGATAAAGGTCTCATTTCTCCATTACATAGAGAACTGAGTTAAATTTATTAAAAAAAAAAAAAGAGCCATTCCCTAATTGATAAATGGTAAAAGGATATGAACAGACAGTTTTCAGGCAAAGTAATCAAAGCTATCTATAGTTGTAAAAATGCTCTAAATCACTATTGGTTAGAGAAATACAAATTAAAATAACTCTGAGCTACCACCTCACATTGGTTAATATGACAGAAAAGGAAAATGACAAATATTGGAAGGGATGTGGGGAAACTGAGACTCTAATGCACTGTTGGTACATTATAACCACAAGGCTATAAAACTACACATACCACTACAACCATTAATACCACCAGTAGGTCTATATTCCAAAGAGATAAAAAGTAGAAAGGAAAACAACCTATATGTACATAAATATTTATAGCATTTCTTTTAGTGGGGCAAAGAATTGAAAATTAAGGGGATGGGTATGGCTGCAAAGTTGTGGTATGTGATTGTAATGGAATACTATTGTGCTAATAGAAATGAAAGGTAGAATACTCTCAGAAAAAGCTAGAAGGGCTTACAAGAACTGAGGCAAAGAGAAGTAAGCAGAACCAGGAGAACATTGTACACAGTAATCACAATATTGTACAATTATCAACTGTGAATAATTTAGCTTTTCTTAGCAATGGTATCAGCAAGCACCCTAGCCTACCCAGGGTGGCTGCTAGCACAGGTTTTTAGATGTGCTTTTCTAAAGGAAAGCAACTCAAAAAGGGTTAACAATCTTACTTTAATCAATCAAACATATATCATTTACCTAATTCAAGGGAAAAAGTCAGCACCCTGAACTTCAGAGAATGCAAACAGAATACAAAACACTAGTTTTAAGCAGACAGAGAAACA
>JAQQSV010009940.1:0-13384 GCA_028646515.1 Pseudochirops corinnae
ATGGTATTTATTGCTTACCCTATTTATCTTGCTCACTCTCTTCTCTTTAATACTCTCCTCTCTATAATATTTAATAAATGTAAAACGTGTATTATAAATACTACATAAAGAATTATGTAATAAATACTCTCAAGATATATAGAAATTTTGAGATTGTATTTTCAGTATTTTGCAAGCAAAGATCATTTACCGTACTTTCTTCTATATATTTTGAGTCACATAGGTTATAATCCTCATTAATAGAGGGATACCCATATCAATAAAATTAAAGCTCCCTTGATTTTTTGAAGTAAATTGTATTGTTACTTATACATATGATTACATCCTTTTTAAATGGTCTTTAGAATTATTTTTTGTTAAACATTTTCTTTGCTATATATGTGGTCAGAAAATGTGCAGGTAAAAACTGTTTGGTTTATAAATCCTGCCTGAAAAAGTACCATATCAGCTGGTTTAAATGCTTTATTTTTATGAGTCTAGGTTATGATTCACTTGATTATTTCTTTCTAAGCTCTTTGGTAGGCAACTATGCTTTCTTTAAAAAAAAAAAGATTAATTTTGAACCTTCCTTGCTTAAAATGTTCCACAAAAAAGGGCAATATGCAAATATTAAAATATATATATATATATATTATAATGTAATGTTTTGGTCTTTTTTTAAAGTGACACAATTCTGTTGATTTTTTTAAGCCAATTTGTTGGTTATTCTCATTTAAAAGGATAGAAATCATTGAAATACTAAATATATTTTTAGAAGTCCAAATAGAGGGATAACATTATTTTACTTTTTCTTTTCAAATATTAATGACTACTTCTGTTTTGACATTTAGATCCTGTTAAAAATAATGAATTAATGAAATTATTGATATTCTTATCAGTTGTAAGCCATTATGACAGATTTTTCATTTGCCATGAATTTGTTATTATCATGGTCATCATCATTATTACCAAACTTTACAACTACTCTAATGGGTTATAATCATATCTTTAGTGCATATATGTATCTGCATACATACTCATACATATGTACACATATGCATATTTGTAAGTATTTATTAAATTTGTGCTGTGTGCCAAGCACTGTGCTAAGTGCCGGGGATACAAAAGAAAAAACAGCCACTTCCCTAAAGGAACTCACAATCTCATGAGAAAGACAACAAATAAATATATACAAATAAGCTCTATACAGGATAATTAGGAAATAATTAACAGAGGGCACTAGAATTAAGAGAGATGGGGGGAAGCTTTCTGTAGGACATGAAATTTTTTTTGGGGGGGGGGTGTAGAGATCAGGTGTATGATTGCAGTGATAGAGGGAAATAAGGAGCTCCCACATGAGAAATAATAATGTACCTAATAGAAAACAGCTAAGTACCTAATATGTACCTAATAATGTACTAATAGAGAACAGTTAAGTCCTCTGCAACTTATGATTGTAGGTGTTCCCTACAGCATAAAAGGCTGAGCCGTGTACCCCCAGCCAAGGAGTCAGTCTGTGTTAGAAGCAGCACTTGGACTTAGTCCCCTTGATTCCAAGGCCAATTCTCTTATCTGTTAGGTCGTTACACTCTTGTAGCTGTGGGGCACCTCCACACCCCGGGGCTGCAACAAGAACACAGGTAGGTTCAGCTGCTGGTGGAGGCCTGTCCTCCAGCACTCGTGGGGGTTCTCTGCAATAGGGTCTGTCAGTTCCCCTGGTCCTGCCAAGACACTCCAGGGGTCCTGATGTTGGTGCTTGCCTGATCCATCACCCTGGGGCTCAGGATCTCTGCTGAGGTGGGGCTTGCCAGGATACCTCCGTCTTCCACTGGTCCCTTTCAGCCACAGTAAGAGTGACTTTTCCTGTTAGTCACCCTTGCATCCCAAGCTAAAAGAATACTGTATCCCATCTTTCTGCTGACTCCACTGTTACAGGATTTTTCCTGGGGTGGTATTTTCTGCGTTTTTCAAGGTGAATAAGGGGGTGAGAGTGACTTAGTGCTTACTCTGCCATCTTGGCTCTGGAAAGTCCAGGCCATTACACTCTTAAAAAATAGCGAGGACCCCAAAAAACTTTTGTTTATGTGGATAATATCTATTGATATTTACCATGTAAGAAATTAAAACTGATACACTTAAAATATTAATTTATTAAATCATCTAACAAAAACAATGATAAACCCATTGCATATGAACATAGCAGCACAATGCCTAGAGTCAGGAAGACCTGAGTTCAGATGTCGCCTCAGACACTTATGATCTTTGTGACCCATGACAAGTCACTTAACCCTGTTGACCTCAGTTTCCTCATCTGTAAAATGAGCTGGAGAAGGAAATGGAAAGCCCAGGTGGGGTCCAAAAGAGTCAGTTATGACTGAAACAATTGAATAAGAACAACATATTAACAAGTTTGTGTTGTTATATTGTTATTTATTATATTATGTATTGTTATAACAAAAATTTAGTGAGGAGAGTGACTTTGTTTTACATATTTTTGTATCCTTAATGTCTGGTATCTAATCTCCTACATTCATTCTCTTTTGAGTGTTATTTTGGTTGAAGTGTATGAAGACAATCTGACCTTAAATAGATATGTAGTTTGAAAAGGGAGGAGTTTTTAAATTGCCAAATGTCTTAGTATTATGAAAGTAGTTTTAACCTTGCAGTCGCTGAAAGGATCTCAGGGACCCCTAGGAATCTGTAGACCATACATACTTTGAGAACTCCTTCACTAAGAGTTCTGTCTTCCTGTCTCTCTTCCTCTCTTTCCTGCCTACCTACTTACCTTCTGTTTCTATAGGTTGCTAAAATGTTTTTCTGCAACACCACTATGGTACAGATGATATAAGATCTACTGTATAAATTAGTGTACTTAGAATTACAAGTTGTTAACCTAATTCTGGTCACGTGGCTAGTCACTATTGGAATAAGGACTCTTGACGAGCTGAAGTTTTCTACCTACAAATTTAGTATTTTTATTTGATACTACCTCTCATGTCTTGTGAACTTCCCACTCCTCATGTATCTGTTTGCATGCATATGTGCAGTCACACATGTGTTTATCTACATATATGTTCACATATAAATACACTGAGGTAAACAGGAATAAATTTCAGTTGGTAACTTTTTAAAAGTTAATATCCTTCTCTTGCAACATCATTAAAATAGTTTAAGCTTTCTGCATCTTATTATAGCTTTCCTGTTACATGAAACTGAACCCCTTTCATGAGCATAAAATTTCATTACAATAAGAAATAAAATTCCTTAGAATTTTCAGCTTTAGAAGTATTCCATTCCTTCTCCTTCCACCACAACTTCCCCCTATCAGCTCAGGATATACTCAAAGAAAAGAAATTTGATTATGATTCTTCCTTTTAATATTAGCTTACCAGCACATGATAAATAACTGTTAAGTAACTTATTGTTGTTTCAGTTATGCCTGCCTCTCCCTCTGTCTCCTTCCATGTAAGATATATGTAGAATTTACAGTCTTATTGCGGACAGAGATATCATAATAGCTTATATTTTCAGAGTGCTTTCCTCACAGCAACCTTAATGAGACAGAAATTGCAAGTCTTTTCCTTACTTTGCAAAGATGGAGGCTAAGTAAAGTTAGATGACCTATTCTCTTTCCCATGTCTTTTAAGTGTCAGAATTGGGACATGGACCCAGGTTAGCTTGTTCTGCTCTACCATGGTGTGCTCAGATCTCTTTCCATCATCAAATCTAAATGGATGCTTTACATATTTTTGTTTTGAGGGAAGCTAGATATAAGTTTTCATTTGAAAGAACAAATATTGAGTGAATAACGTATGCAGAGATCCTTTGCTAAATATTGTTATGCCTACATGGTCCACCTTCTAGAAGTTTACAGTCAAGATCAGGGGATAGAAAAGGCTTGAAGAGCTAAAACAAGAAAAGAGGAAATTAACACTTAAAGATATCTTAAGTAGCTCTTAATCACTTAATTGGAAAATTAACTGAGAGAATAATTCACCATAGGCGGTAAAATTCCTTTTATTCTGGGGTGTTCAGAGAAGGTTGTACGTAGGTAACAACCTTGCCACTTTTAGTTCCTGAAGCATGGGTAAGATTTGCTAAAGAAGGGGATAAGATTATTCTGAACTCATGAATAACATGAGCAAAAATTAGTAATGGACTTGGAGTCAGGAACACCAGAGTTAAAATCCAAGACTTATTAGCAGTGTTTTCTGAGCAAGTTATTTAACCTCTGTTAGCCTGTTTCATCATTTGTAAAATGTGAATAATAATAGTACCTAACCTCACAAGGTTATGATGAAGATCAAATAAGAAAATGTATTAAAACAAACTTTAAACCACTACATAAATGCTATTTCTTTTACTATTATTGTTATTATTAATAATAATAATAGTAAATACTAAAGCTTTTCAATATCTTATCTTGCAGTGATTATATCTATAGAGACTAGAAAGTCTATGACTGGGACAACTAACTGTACTGTAACTTGAAAACTTAAGACTGAAACAAGTATTTATTCTTGGCAATATGTAATATATATAACATACACATATATATATTTATATATGTGTCAATGAACTCTTAAAAAATTATTAATATCATCTACTTTCCTTTAGGGAGAGGATAGATAGAGAAGTGGAAGAAAAGGTAGGTCATATGCAGAAAGTACTGGAACACTTAGGTGATCTCTAAGAATCATAGGTTCCCCCCAAGGTTTTTCCCTGGGCCCTCCTGGACTAAAACATTCATTGCCATGCATAAGATGGCATTCAGAATTGAGGGACCCAGACTGCATTGAAATTTGAAAGCTTTTATACAGAGAAGTAAGCCACTGCCTTTCTCACAGTACATAGAAATATACTGTGGTAGGTAATGTCTCAACAGTTTAATCTGTGCATCAGGCTTCCGAGTGAAGGCTGTTATGGTCATTCTTCAACTTTGTGGCATAATCATGGGAAATTAATTTTTGGATCCTAAAGATACTTGCTGCTTGTGACCTGGGCCACCTATGGAATAAGACACTATGATCCTGAGGTAGGGATTGACCAGAGGGGCTATACCTGCCACTCAAGGCCTATAATTTGGCTTCAACCTATTTTTTCCAATTTTATCTGACACTTGTTGCTCATTGTCTTTAAGCTAATAAGGTTAGTCATCACCTTCTGTTCTTTTCCTGCCCTGTCTTGCCTTTGTGACTTTACTCTGGCCTGGTACGTAGGAAGTAACATATAAATGATAGTTGTTGCTATAGACATGGAGAATGTGCTTGCTTGAAAAGAAGGTAGGTGGGCCAGTAATGTAGCAAGAATGAGACGCAACAGATGGACAGCTTCATCTTCATCTTCATGGACATCTGTGTTTTTGTTTCTTGTTATGCTTTTGAGAAATGCTGTTTAATTCCCGGTGGTTGGGTTTATCTGTCATAATGAAGAGAAACCATTTTCAGTTTCTTATTTATTACATTTTGTTGGATGGCTTTCTTGGCAATCATAGGTGTTGGGATAAGTGAGGAACTAAAATCAGGACATATAAAATTTTACTTCTTCGGGTGAATGAGGTACTCTGACTCCAAAAATATTTATTAGTAAATCAAGGAATGAAGAGTACAGAATTTATTTGCTGATAGAAGAGAAAGTTATTTAAGTCAGCTTAACAGAACTCTACTCCATTAAATGAATAAATTAAAATCTGTATCATTTATAGGGACAGATGGATATTCAAATCTATTTTGAATGTTAAGACTGTGGGCATATATAAAATCTTAGAGTGAAAAGTTGTTTTTGTTTTAGGTTTCTTTATTTTAGTTTAGTTCAGTTTTGCATACACCCACCCCCCCAAATAGGAAATTTGATCATCACCCAGATTTAGTAAGTTTTCGTATCCAGTTCACAACACTTGCTCTGTACTATTTCATTCATGGGACATAGTCAATGAGTGGGAAAATTATGCTATATTGAAATGATAATCCACTAGGAGAACCATCAGTTTTATGCTTTAAACATTTTAGGGTAAATATATTTTTCCTTATTGCTCATAAGTATTGACTACTCTATAAAACTTTATGTTCTTGGTGTTGACCTGTTTCTTGATAACCTTATTTTTGTTTGATTTTTTTTTTCTTATTCTGGATTTAAATTTCATGTATAAAATAGAACACAAAAAGATGATTTATATATATTTTATATATGTGTGTATATATATATATTATATATAAAGCTCTATACTGTTTGCTTTTAAAATATGTATTTTATACACATAAAAAACAAATTCAACTTTAAAAATACCTTACTTGTCTGTTTTTCTTTCTGTACAATTGTGCACTTTTAAAAAATGTTTCAGTGGCCATCTCTTTTTTCTTTTTCTTTTTGCATCACCATTTCTATGCCTTTATTTTCCCAGCCCTTCCTCCTCAACAATTAAAAACAGAAAGAAAAAAAACTATTGTAATAAATGAGTATAATCAGGTAAAACAGATCTACACCCTGGGAATGTCCACAAATGTATGTCAGCTTCTTCTCCATCAGTCTGTCACCTTTCTGTCATGGGGGGTAACATGTTTCATTATAGATCCTCTAAAGCAGCAGTTCTCAACTTGTGGGTTATGTTCAATTTGTAACAATGAAAATACATCCTGCATATCAGATATTTACATTACAATTCATAACAGTAGCAAAATTACAGTTATGAAGTAGCAACAAAAATAATTTTATGTTTGGGGATTACCACAACATGAGGAACTGTATTTATTAAAAGGTCGCGGCATTAGGAAGGTTGAGAACCACTGCTCTAAAGTCTTGGCCAATTACTGCTTTTGTTAGAGTCTGTAGAAGTTGTTTTTGTTTAAAATGTTATTTTCATTTTAGAACCCATTCTCTTGATTCTGCTAATTTTATCAGATACTGCTTCCCAGGATTCTCTAAAAAAAAATTTTTTTCTTATCATTTCTGTTGGTACAGTAATAATATATCCTTATACTTCAATTTATTCAACCATTCACTGGATTAGTGGCTACACTATCAATTTCCAGTTCTTTTCTTTTTTTTCCCTTTTAATCCCTGCTTCATTTAGAATCAAGAAGTTTTTCTCTGGCTATTCACTCCTAGTAGTGTCTTACCTTAACCCTTCCCTCCCCATACCTACTTGTTTCACTGTTGAGTTTGAGTTCTTTCTACAGCTCTTATCTCCTTGATAATACCAATAATAATATCCAGTATTTATATAGCACTTTAGAAATGCTTCATTCTGCACTCACAATTCATCAGCTGGGGGGTGGATAGCACTTTTTATCATGAGTTCTTTGGAATTGTCATGGATCATTGTATCGATCAGAATAACTAAGTCTTTAATAGTTGGTCATTGTTAAAATATTGTTATTATATACAATATTCTCTTGGTTAGGCGCACTTCACTTTACATCAGCTCATGTAAGTCTTTCCAGGTTTTTCTGAAATCATCCCTTCTGGTCATTTTTTATAGTCCAGTAATACTCTATCATAATCTTATACAACAACTTGTTGAGCCATTACCCAAACGATGGGTATCTCCTTAATTTCCAATTCTTTGTCACTGTAAAAAGAGCTGCTATAAATATTTTTGTCCATACATATAGGTCCTTTTTCTTTTTTCTGTGTTCTCTTTGGGGGTATAGACTTAGTAGTGATATTACTAGCTCAAGGGGTGTGTACTTTAATAGCACCTTTGGGCATCGTTCCAGATTACTTTACTGAATGGTTGAGAACTCCACCCACATTGCATTAAAGTACTTATTTACCCCTATCCTTTCTGGCATTTGTTGTTCCTTTTCTGTCACATTAGCCAATCTGATAGGTATGAGATGGTACCTCAAAATTGTTTTAATTTTCATTTCTCTAATTATTAGTGATTTAGAGCATTTTTTCTTATGATTATTGATAGCTTTGATATCTTTTTCTGAAAGCTGCCTATTTATACCCTTTGGCCATTCATCAATTTGAGAGTGGCTCTTATTTTTATAAAGTTATATCCTTGTCCTGTATAGTTGAGAAATAAGACCTCTGTTAGAGAAACACTTAGTGTAAATTCCTCTCCATCCACCAAATTTACTGCTTTCCTTCTAATTGGCTGTTTGTGTAAAGCTTTTTTTAATTTCCTGTAATCAGAGTTACCCTTTTTTACCTCCCATGCTCCTAATCATCTCTTTCTCAGTCACATTCTCCTCCTTTACCCATCAGTTTTTGTCCATTGAGTTCTCTCCCCCAAGCTTGGCTTTTCGAGCTCATCGGCCACTAGACTACTCCGATCGCACAGCACCACTCTGCCACGCGGATCCGCCACCCTCACTTCTCAGCCCGTGCCAGGTGTGTTGTTGTTTACCGCCTTATAGTGCAGCTTGAGGTCTGATACTGCCAGCCTGCCTCCTTGACATTGTTTTTACCTTTTTATTCTTCCAGATGAATTTTTTCATGATTTTTTTTCTGGATCTAGAAAAGAATCCTTTGGTGGTTGGGTTGGTAATGGCACTGGATAAATTAATTTAGATAGAATTGTCATTTTTTTAAAAATATCGACTTGCCCTAACTATGAGCAATTAATATTTCTCCAGTTGTTTAGATTTGACTTATTTGTGTGGAAAGTATTTTCTAATTGTATTCATATAGTTCCTGGATTCGTCTTGGCAGGTAGATTCCCAAATATTTTATACTATCTGCAGTTATTTTAAATGAAATTTCTTTATCTCTTCCAGATGGGTTTTGTTGCTAATGTATAGAAATTCTGAAGGTGTGTGGAGTTATTTTATACACTGCAACTTTACTTAAAATTATGAATTATTTCAACTAGTTTTTAGTTGATTCTCTAGGGTTCTCAATAAGTATACCATCATATCATCTGTAAAGAGTGATAGTTTTATTTCTTTTTTACCTTTTATTATTTTAATCTCTTTTTCTTATTGTTATAGCTAGCATTTGTAGTATAATATTGAATAAATAATGGTAATAAAGGACCTCTTTGCTTCACCTGTACTGTTCTCTTTCCCATGCTCCTGGGCCACCAGGCAGAAGTCTGGCTTTGGCTCCTCCTCCACATGGATCACATCTGATTAACTGGAGGATTTCACAGTAGGTGCTGTTTCTCAAGAATGCCTTTGTACTTAGAGATCTCAGAATGCTTATCTCAGGGAAGGGTAAAGTTTGGGGACACATGAGGGAGTCAGGTTTCAGTAAGGACCTCTAGTCCCTAGGGGCCTGGCTAGTCTCTCCTGGCATAGGATTGAAGGCAGTTCCTGTCATGGAATTCCTATAGATGAACTCTATAGGAAATCGCCTGCCCTTCTCTCCGTCCCTGTTATTGAGGGGCAGCTCTGCTTCGTGCCTTAAAACCATTTCCTTAATGCTAAGAATTTCTTGTCCTGCACCAGGAAGGGTCTCTCCACTGCCCCCCAAGAGGGAGATGACCCTTTCACCTTGGTCAACAGCAGGTTCTCGGTCAGTTTGTACTAGGGTACATGTGGGCATGGAGGGGCAACCAAGGGCTTAGACACAAAGGAAGTCCCAAGGAGGTGGCAGTTTTGGACCAAATTTGCCTTATTCCCAAGGAGGGAGAGACACTGAATCTGGTGCTGCCGAGAAGAACTCCACCCCTCTGCCAGCCATGGGCCTCAGAAGCTAGCCTGATGCCCAAGTCTTGTTTCTTTAGCTGCTTTCCCTAATCCTCCACCATTGCTGTAAATGGGACTCCTTGGCACTGACTGCTTGTTCTCACCCTGCCCATCCCTGCAGGCCTCTGGCCATCCCCATTTCTTTCGTGTTAATCACCCTGTGCCCCACACTGTACCCTTCCCTTGCTCTGATTCTTACTTATATTGTGCTAAGTCTGATGGTAGGACAGGAGTGCCCCCTCTCACTCAATTTCTGTTGACTTCCTCACCTAGACTGACCATTTTTTCCAGAGGCAAATAGACATGCATAAATAAATCTATAAATACTGCTTTGTATCAAAAAAAAAATCTTACTGGGAAGTTTTCTAGTTGAAACCCATTTTAGATAGATAGTATTTATTTTAAGAAAAGCTCCATTTATTTCTGTCCTTTTTAGTGTTTTTAATAGGAATGTGTTGTGCTTTATCAAAAGCTTTTTCTCTATCTACTGTCCCTGTCCTTTTTAGTGTTTTTAATAGGAATGAGTGTTATGCTTTATCAAAAGCTTTTTCTCTATCTACTGATATAATCATGTGATTTTTATATTTTTAATTGATATGATCAATTATCCTTATAGTTTTCCTAATATTGAACCAGTTCTGCATTCCTGTTGTTAATCCCACCCAGTCAGTCGTACTGTAAAATCTTCACGAGTCTATTCTCTTTTGCGTCAATATTCATTAGGGAAATCGGTCTGTAGTTTTCTTTCTGTTTTTACTTTCCAGGGTTTAGATATCAAAACTTTGTTTGTGTTCTAGAAGGAATTTGGTGAGAGACCTTTAGTTTTTTAAATAATTTATGTAGTATTGGAATCAATTGTTCTTTCAAGTGTTTGGTAGAATTTACTTCTGAATCCATGTGGTCCAGGAATTTTTCTTAGGGAGTTCATTTATGGCTTGTTCAGTTTCTTTTTCTAAGATAAGATTATTTAAGTATTCTATTTTGTCTTCTGTTTATCTAACCAATTCATATTTTTTATAAATATTCATCCATTTTGCTTAGAAACTCTATTATATTGGCATATATTTGAGTAAAATAGCTCTTAAAATTACTTTAATTTCATTTTCATTGGTGCTGTATTAATACTTTTCATTTTTTTATACTTAAGTATGGTTTTCTACTTCATTTTTAAAAATTCACCAGTGGAATTTGGCCATAATATTCCTGGGACTTTTCATTCTGAGATCTCTTTCAGGAGGTCATTGTTAGAGTCTTTAAATTTTTGTTTTGTTCTCTGTTTCTGAGATATTGGAGCAATTTTATAATTTCCTTTAATATGTTCAGGCTCTTTTTTTTATTGTGATTTAGCAGTTGCCCACTCTGAAAGAGAGGAGAGCTTGGGAGCTAATATTAAAATGGAAGACATAAAAGTTACAACCAAGAATAATTTACCTGGCAGCACTAAATATAATCTTACAGGAAAAAAGAAGAAATTTATGATTACTAAGCATTCCAAATGAAAAGACCAGAACTGAGGACATATTTGTAATGGAAACACAGGTACTAGGAGAAGCATGGAAAGATAGATACACCTTTGTTTAATTGAATGAGCATCTTTGGGGATGAATTGTTAACATGTTAATTTGAGGCTAAGTGACACATGTCTTTCACAACCCTAGTATCTTTTAAGGGTCGTAGAGAAAGGTAACAATGACAAAAGGACAGTAGATGGTATTATTCTGTTTTAATGTTTTTAGAAGACAAAAATGAGAAGGGATTGTGTAGGGGAAAGGAAGGGAGAAGAAGCAGAAATCACTATGACATAATAGAAGTGTACATAAATAAAAGTGGGGCAGAGCAAAATGAGTATCCTATGAAATCGTTTCAGCAGCTGAGCAAATTTCAGAGGCTTTTGTAACAGCATGGGTGAGAATTGTTGAGGGCTTGACCTAGGTTTATGGCTGTGTGATGAGTGAAGCGAAAGGAACAAATGAAGTATGTTTTAGAGGAGAAAATTACAAGATTTGACTACTAATTAGATATGTGGAGTGAATAAGATGAGGGACTGAGGATGACACTACAGTTGTAAATCTGGGGTCCTTGAAAATATTAGAGGAGTTTGTGAGAGGGATGCATTTGTGGGAGAAGATGACTTCTATTGAGCCATGTTGAGTTTGAAATCTCTATTGGACATCCAGTTTTAAATGTTCAGTACAACCAATTGATGATAAAAGACTAGGACTGGATGCATAATGATTTGGAAATCTGGATCAGTATATTAAGTACCACCTTCAAAGAGGTGGTACTTAAACCCAGGGGAGCTATTAAGATCCACAAGTGAGAGGCTTTAGAATACCTGGGACTACCCCAAGTCTCAGTTGTGGACCCTATTTCTTATGGGTTCTGTTCTCATTTCTTTGCAAATGACTCATATCTGTACGTCTGATTCTAATTTCTACTGAATTCCATTCTTTCATTTCTAACTGCTTTCTGGATACTTCCATCTGGGATATCTTATAAGTGCCTAAAATTCAGTGTGTCAAAAATGGAATTCCTCATCTTTCCTCTTAAACCCAACTCCTAACCTTACCATTTATTTTGAGAGTACTACTGTCCTACCACTTAACCCAGATTCACAATCTTGGAGTTATTCTCAATCCTACTTCAACCCTATATCTAGTCAGAGAGAAAGGTGTGAATAATTGTTTTCTTGCTATTTCTACCTCCATAACATTTTTTCATGTTATTGGACCACTTCTTTCCACTTACGGTCATTAGTGGAGTTCAAGTTATCATTTGTCATCTGGACTATGGCTATATGCTTTTACTTTTGTTTCCAGGCCCCAAACTTCAGTTCTCCAATACTTATTTCCCATAGCTGCCAAAATCATTTACTTTGGCTTAGGTCTAATCTTGCCACACTCTTGCTCAATATTTTTCTGTAATTTCCTGTTGTTTTTAAAATAAAATTCCTTAGCCTAGCATGTAAAGCCGTCTGCATTCTGATCTTTAATTTAGCTTTTTAGCCTTATTTCCTATTACTCTTCTACTTGTAGTTTGCACCCCATCAAAACTGTTGAGTTTTTCACTGAATTTGGCATCTTATCTTTGAGTCTGACATCCCCATCAAACCTTTATATAGACCGTTTCCCATGATGATAAGTGCATCCTCTTTCTTAGTTTTTGTCTTCTCTTAAGGCTCAGCTCTGGTGCCAACTTTTCTGTCAAAGTCTTCCTTGAAAGTTCTACTCCTCCCTCCACTTCAGCTCTCTATTCCTCCTCATATTGCCTTGTATTGATTTATTTGTGTCCATTTTATTTCCCATACTGACATCTAGTAGACTATAGGCTTCTTCAAACCAATTTTTCTTTTTCCCCATTATGTTCTAAAATGCTAACTTGCACACAATAGGCATTTAATATGTATTGAATTGAAGTAGAAAGCTATACAAGCAATAGCTGGATTTCGCTGCCAGGAGATCTTCTGGACTAGATGTTTAAGGTCCCTTTCAGCTATAAAATTTAATGATACACTGTAAACTACCACTTGATTCACTGAAAAGACAATTAGATATTGATAAAGATATAGAAATATTTTTATTTTAAATTGGTAATGACTTCAAATAGATGTATAAACAAACCAGTAGAGGAGGGGGAGCTAAGATGGCGGAGAGTAAGCAGTAACCTGAACAAGCTCCAAAAGAATTTCGTCCTTGGGAACTAAAAAGTAAATTTCAGCGGATTTAAGAGTGACGGAGCCCATTGTGAGACGGAGAGTGACAGATTCCCAG
>JAQQSV010009941.1:0-13384 GCA_028646515.1 Pseudochirops corinnae
CCCGATTTCTATTTTACCCTCTGGTTCTAGGATCTCAAGGCAGTTTTCTTTGATGAGCTCTTGGAAGATATTGTCCAGACTCATTTTTCCATCATGATTTTCTGGTAGATCCATGATTCTCAGATTGTCTTTCCTGGATCTGCTTTCTAGGTCAGATATTTTTCTATTGAGATATTTTACCTCTTTTTCTAATTTTTCAGTCTTGATGTTTTGTTTGACTGATTCTTGGTTCCTCATAGAGTCCTTGGTTTAAATTTTGTTGATTCTAGTTTTTAGTGAATTATTCTCCTCAGTTAATTTTTGAAGCTCCTTTTCCATATGCTTAGATTTCATTTTTAGTTTACACATTTTACTTTTTAAGGAGCTGTTCTGCTCCTTTAATGTTTTTTTTCTAATTTTGCAATTTTTTTTTATAAGAGGTGTTGATTTTATCTTCTACCTCTCTAAGCCAGATTTCAAAATTCTTTCTGAGCTCATTTAGGAATACTTCCTGTGTCTGAGACCAGGTCATAGTCCCTGTTAAGGCTTCAGCTGCAGTTGTGGAGTCAATACTCTGTCCTTCTGAGTTTGATTCCTCCCTCTCGCAGTAGTAGGATTCCATAGTCTTTGTTTTTGTAGCCTGCTTTCTTCCTATTTTGATCAGGACCCTAGCCACACCCTTCCTCTGGGGGTTTCTAAGCATTTACTGCTTAAAATGATTGCCCCAGGCCAATAATTACTGTTTTTTTCAGGTCAGAGGTGGAGCATTAGAGCAGCAGGGGTTCACTTTGCTATCTGAGTCCATGAAATTTCAGATAGGTAGTTTTTTTAAGTTTCTAGGCTATGGATAGGCAGTCCTGGGAGGAGCTGCTGCTCCTGCTGTGGGCCCTGCCTTTGTCTCTTACCCAGCTCAGTCCTATCTCCACTCTGTGGTGATAATCCAAATCAAAACCTTTTGAGGAGGGACAAGGCAAAAGGAGTGAGAATACAATAAATGGTGGGAGGTTAGAATGAAAGGAAACATAGTTAGCAATAATAACTGTTAAAAATTAACCAAGTTTCTCTGATAAAGACCTCATTTCTTTCTTTCTTCTTCTTTTTTTCCAGAGGCTGGGAAATGTCTTTATTAACAACAAGGACAGAGCCTTAAGGGAAGGGACAGGTGAAACCAAAAACTAAAAAACCAACAGCTAGCAAAGGACCCTGCAGACACAGAGGGCTTGATTTGCAGACCTCCCAACAACATACAGAAATACCTAGGCATTTGTCCTGGGGAGGAGGTGGTGGTTCTGTTGTTCCAGGAAGTGGAAGTGTGTATGGTGTACACTTACGAGTGATAGGGTAAGGGGATAAAGCAGAGGGAGGTCCATCACCACCCAAGCCTACCTCCCCCATAAAGACTCAACACAAATGAAGGACTGAGCACCCTTAGGTCTTCTAATCAGCAGCTGTCTTTTCATCATTCATCTGTTTTCTACTGTAGATGAGTTGCTCCTGATATGGAGGAATTCCTTCTTTCTCTTCCACTCACTCTTTGATCCCTTACATCTTGTTGGGCTCGATGTCTTTCTCAATTTCCCTTCATGTCAGCATCTTCACTTTGATCAGCATCTTCCTTCTGTAACCAAGACCCTTGTAAATCAATAACTGCTGCTGTTGCCACCTATGCCTCCACCCTTCAGCATTCCCAAAGGCCTTTTTTCACAAACATATAGAAAACTAAGTAAAATTTATAAAAATAAAAGCCATTAACCAATTAATTGATAAATGACCAAATATGTGAAGTTTTCAAATGAAGTAATCAAAGCTATCTATAGCCATAAGAAAAAAAAAAGTTCTAACTCACTATTAATTGGAGAAATGCAAATCAGAGTAATTTTGAGTTACTGCCTCATACATATTAGATTGGTTTGTAGGACATGAAAGGAAAATGACAAATGATAGAGGAAATGTGTGAGAAATGAGACATTAACGTACTTTTGGTGGAGTTGTTAACTGATTCAACCATTCTGTAGAAAACTTTGGAACTATGCCTAAAAGACTAGAAAAGCATGTATATCATTTGACTTAGCAATACCACTACTAAGTCTTTATGCCAAAAGAGATTTTACAAAAGGAAAAAGGACTTGTATCACAAAAATATTTGTAGCAGCTCTTCTCTAGGGCAAAGAATTAGAAATTGAGAGGATGCCCATCAATTTTGGAAAACAATGTGATATGTGATTATGATAGAATAGTAGTGTGCTATGAAAAATGATGAGCAGGATACCCTCAGAAAACCTGGAAAGATTTACATGAGCTGATGAAAAGTGAAATGTACTGTACACAAAGTAATAACATCATAACATGATCAGCTGTGAATTAGTTAACTATTCTCAGCAATATAATGATCTAAGACAACTTTTAATGAAAAAATGCTATCCATTCCCAGAGCAAGAACTGATGAAGACTGAATACAGAAAAGAAAAAAAAAAAACAAACTCATGTCTTCTAGACTCTATGTCTAATTCTTTATATACTATGGAATCTAGCAGCTTCATTAAATATTGTTAAAATATCTCCCTTTAACAAGATTTCACAAATCATCTTGAAGGGTAAAGGTGATGATGTTAATGACCAAAATAACTTTTGAGTACTATTCATGCACTTCATTATTCCATTAAAAAAAAAAAAACTTTTCTACTAAATATAATTAGGAATAGACTTTAGAGATTCTGGGATTTCTAAAAATTATACTGAATTTGTAATCCCATGTTTGTGTGTTTGTTGAAAGTATTTCAGTTCATGGCTCACTACACTTACATTTTAAAGCACCAACTCTACATAATTATTCAGATACGTCTTAATTGGTTTTGATATTATTGAATGAATATTTGTTTAAAAACCTTAAAATAATAGGCTGAAAAGTGTAACAAATTCATGGAAAATCATCTTTGGTTTATATATTCCTGTACAGTATACGTATATATGTGAATATGTATATATATATATATATATATATATGTGTGTGTGTGTGTGTGTGTGTATATGTGTATGTTATGTATACACATATCTGTATGCATATATAATATGAACATATTTATATGTTTGACCTAAATATGCATACATACACATTTGTGTGTATATGCACATGCATTTTATATCCGTAAATATATACACACATGTGAGATTATTTATTTTTACAAAAAATATATGTGTATGCATATATGTATGTATGTTCATATATATATATATCCACACACATGCATATAAATATTCACACAAATATAGTCGAAATAGCTCATTAATTATTTCAGAGGTGTTAGAGTACAAGTGAAATTTATCCTTAATCCAGGAGTGAAATTTTATAAAATAATGCAGTATTGAGCCATTACTTTTGCCTCAGGAAAATTTAAAACCAAGTAAATCTAAGAAAGAGATATAGTAGTATCAAAATCCTTATCATTGAGTTACAATTTGCCCACATATTCTCCAGTGGTTTTTCCTGTTTTGTTGAATTTCTATAATGCGACATGACCAATGAAGACATTTCGACCCATTTAAATACTCAAAATGGTAGATGCACAATTACTTCTATTAAGAAGCTGATCTCTGAGTAATCAATCTGAGATTATCCATAGCTGGAAGGAATCCAATCTGGCCTGTTCTCAAATAGGAATCTATTCTACAGTCCCTTTAAAAAAGGATTCATTTGGTATTTTGTGATTTTACATATTCTGTTTTCTAAATCCTTTTAGCTTAAAAGTTTGTAAATTGCAGTATGTTTTATTGAAATGGAAGACTATGAACAAGACAGATTTTATAAGTCATTCTCAAAATTATTACTGTGTAGGATACATCTCTATGACACTCAGATATCTTCATTCATGTGTGTCACACATGCTTTTGTTGTTGTTATTTAAACAACTAGGACTTAGAAGCCAGTCTCTGTTGTAAGACAGGCAGTGATACATCCTGAAGTTTTCCATTCTCCTTTTTTTTTTTTAGTCATTTCAGTCTTGTCTGACTCTTTATGACCCATTTGGGGTTTTCTTGGCAATAATCCTGTATTTATTCACTATTTTCTTACCAGATCATTTTGCATATGAAGAAATTGAGGCAAACTAGGTTAAATAAATTGCCAAAGGGTCACAAAGCTAATAAGTATCTGAGATCTTACTAGACTCAGATCTTCCTGACTCTAGACTTAGAGATCTATCTACCATGCCAACTCCTTGCCCATTCTACTTTTAAACAGTTCAAATTGTTAGCAAGTCATTGTTTATATAGTGCTTATTATAGAGGGCAATGGAATAAGAGAATTAAGAGGTTAAAAGTCCTGGTTGTTCCTGATTTCAAATTTATACTGTACTTCATATTTTGGGAGAGTGACAAACATCTACAAAGAATCCAAGAGGTTTTAGAAGCAAAAATGACCTGGCCAATCTAGCATAAGATCTCGTGTTACCTAAGAAAACTTAAACTAAGAAATAATAAACAGAGCTTGAAATAGAGAGCATTAGCATTTGATGCTACTCCAACTAGAAGAGGGAAGTTATCACATGAATCTCATTAAGTTTGGAATGTATTTAGCATACACAAGTCAAAATTTGTGGGAATTGAAGGGTAAAAGCAATGTTGGTGCAAGACAATTTGAACCAGTTGTTTCTCATTGTTATTCATCTGAAATTAGCCTATGGAAATCAATGTCTATCTGTTGCATGTCTCACTCAATGTCTATCTATTGCATGTCTGACTCCCTACAGTTTTCCCCATGAAAGTGGGAAGGGTTTTATACATAGAGGAGAAAAATATATCCAATTGCTTGTCCTCTTCTATTTTGCCATCACTGCTTCATGCATCTGGTAGGTATTACTTTAAATGCATAATCTCATTTTTTCTTTTGTTTCTTAAAGTTGTTAATTAAATCATGGCTTGTTTTATTGTGATTTTTCTCTAAGCACATGAAATAAGTATTTGAGTGCAAGACAAGGGAACTTTGGTTTATAGAAGGAAAAATAAAATAATAGGAGGCATTTTCCTCAATTAATTCAAGTCTGAATTGGAGACCAAAACTGACAGAGACAGAGGAAGAGACTGATAGACAGATACACAGATAGTATGGAGACACAGACAGAGGCAGAGCAGAAATAGAGACAGATAAATGCACAAGAGAAACGAACTCCACCTCATTCAAGGCACAAGGAAACTTGATATCCAATATTAAGCCTTAATTTAGTTCTCTGTGACTTTTGCCCAATGGTTCTAAATCTTCCATCTGTGACCAAACTGAACAAGTCTGAGTTTTAAGAAGTAGCTGAGTTCATGAGAAAGAGCTCTGGCTCTGGAGTTGAGGGAGGGGCTTCCACAAGTTTCAACAAAAGGAAACAGATGAAACACTGAGAAATTATAACACCTCAGTGGATCCATATATCTGGAGTTACTTGTTTTGTTTTCCTTTCCCTTGACAGAAATACCTTACTATTCAAAATACAGGGGCCATTCACTATAATTGAACTGATCTCCCCTGCCTCTCATAAAGGGTGCCATGTACTATGAATGAGGGAAAGTGTGAAATATGGTTTCTGGATATTTAAAAACAAAGGTATTTACTTAGGTTTCTCATATAGGACTCTCTTGTGTTAAAGCTCTCATCAAGTATTTCCCGTGAAACTTTAGAATTTGGATTACCTTCCTCCTATACATGGTTTCGGTTTCCCTGAGAATAAGAGAATTTATTCCAAGTCTTAAAAAAAGGCAAATGATAGCTTCTATACAAGCATTCACTTAAAGAATGTATTTAATGTGGGGCAAACTTAATTGTTTTAAAAAGAGTAAAACATAAATGATTACATCTTAATCCATGATCATCAAAAAATGACCTATCTCCTTTCCATTGATCCTTTCACTTCCCAAGATATCTATATACTTCTGTAGAATGATAATACTAGATAGCCTTAAACATTTCAGCCAGGAGAAAGCATGCAGAGGCATTATCAAGTACTCATTCCTCTCTTTAGCAATAGTGCTATATCAGTAACTATTTCTCCTTAATTATAAATTGGATGTTCTTCAGGCACCTCAAACTGAACATGTCCGAAAGAGATATCATTTTCTTTTCCCAAAAAATAATACATTTTCTTAATGTTCTTATTTCTCTTAAAAACACTGCCATTCTTTAGATACTCAAGTCCCCAAATTCATTTATCCTTTACTACTCATTCTCTCTCATATCATATTGGTAAATAGTTGTCAAATCTTCTTGTCTACTTGCGTCTTTCATTTACTCTTTGCATGCATGGGTGTCACTTTAGTTAAGCCTCCCATCACCTCTCTCCATAACAAATAAGGCAGCTAAGCTTATATGTTTTGCCTACATTAAGAAAAGACAAGAATCAATTGAAAATACTGCAAAATATAGAAGGCAAAAGGAAAAGGGGATGGTGGAGGATGAGATGGAAATGTAGTATTCTGGAAGAAATAATCATAAATGTTGACAGACTTTAGGAGACACTGGAGGACAGAAGAGCCTAGTATACTATGATCCTTGGGGTTGCAAAGGACGGCACTGAATGACTGAACAATAGCAAAAATTCTGGGTGGAGTAAAACTAGCAACTTGAGAGATTGGTAAAGGAATTATGTAGAAACGTAAGTCTGAACTGAATTTTGAAGCAAACAATGTGTTCTAATAGACAAAAGTGAGAAGGAATAAGGTACAACCTCTTTTTGAGAAAAAGCTCATGCAAAAGCATAGCTATGAGGGAGTTACATGCAAGAAACAATAAACCAGTCTGACTGGACTACCAAGTGAGAGAAGAGGAATAAAGCATAATGAGCTTGGCAAGTATCATCTAACCAGATATTGATGTGTTTTAAAACTCAAATATTTTTTGTTTGTTTTTAAAGCTAAAGGCAATGGAGAATTGTTCAGATTTATTCAATGAAAGACTTGGTGACATAATCAGACCTACTTCCTACATTTTAGTAAAATCCTTTCAGAAATTAGGGTGATTAATTGGACTGGTATTAATAAAGATAAAAACATATATTAGGAAGTCATATTTCAATAACTTCAACTTCCTTATTTGATTTTTCAGTAGTCTGAATTAATTTCTTTAAGTATTGACTAATTTGATGTTCTTAGTATTCAAAGGAATCTCAGAAATATTCTCCAGCAACACAATTAGAAAGCATTGATTCTGCAGCACTCAGCTATCCTTATAGTCCAACTCTGACAGCCATACATTGCTACTAGGAGAAGAAAAACCAGTTTGACTATATTTACCTTTGTCAGCAAAGTGATGTCTCTACTCTTTAGTATGTTGTCCAAATTTGCCATAGCTTTCCTTCCAAGAAGGAACCATCTTTTAATATTAGAGCTGCATATGCCATCAATTACCCACCCAATATAAAATCTGACACTGCTTCCATATCTTCTCCTATTTGCCAGGAAGTGATGAGACTATTTGACAAAATCTTTGTTTTTTTATGTTAAGGTTCAAGCCAGTATTCACACCCTTCTTGGCCACCCTCAGCAAAAGACTTCCTGATTTTTCTTCACTTTCTGCCATTAGAGTGATATCATTTGAGTATCTGAAATAGTTGATATTTCCCCTGGAAAGATTAATTCTGACTTTTTATTGATCTAGCCTGGTATTCCACATGATTTACTCTGAATATAAGTTAAATATATAACATGACATATAACCTTGCTTACTCCTTTTCTGATCTTAGACCAATTAGTTGCTCCATGTTCAGCTCTAACTGTGGCATCATGTCCTTCATACAGATTCTGGAGTAGACAAGTAAGATGATCCCTAGTAATCTTATCTCTTTGAGGACTTGCCACATCTTTAAGTGAACCAAACAATCAAAGATAATAGAGTAGACAATGAAGTAGAAGTAGATTTTTATTTTCCCCTGGAGCTCTTTTGCTTCCTCCATAATACAGCAAATATTACCCATTTAGTCCCTATTTCCATTGTCTCTTTGAAAACCTTAAGTAGGAGCTGTTAGATCCTGGGTTATCCTGATTGTGTTTCAACAGTACTCAAATTGTTTCTTCTTGGTTGTTTGCAATATTTACTCCTTAATCTGGGAACTCTGAAAACTGGCTATAACATTCCTAGGTGTTTTCTTTTCGGAATCTTTTTTAAGAGATGATCAGTGAATTCTTTCAAGTTCTATTTTGCCCTCTGCTTCTAAAATATCTGGGCAATTTTCTTCTTGAATTTCTTGAAAGACTATTTCTAGGTTCTTTTTTGATCATGGCTTTCAAATAGTTCAGTAATTCTTAAATTGTCTCTCCTTGATCTATTTTCCAGGTCAGTGGTGTTTTCAATGAGATACTTCACATTGCTCTCTCCTTATTCATTTTTTTGGATCTGTTTAATAGTATCTTGATTTCTCATGAAGTCAGTTGCTTTAAGGAATTATTCTCTTCAGGGAGCTTTTGAGATTCTTTTTCTATCTGGCAAATTCAGCTTTTTAAGACATTTTTCTCCTCATTGGCTTTTTGGGCCTCTTTTGCCATGTGATTTAGTCTATTCTTTAAGTTGTAATTTTCTTGAGTCAGGTTGTTGACTCTCTTTTCATGGTTTTCTTGCATCATTCTCATTTCTGTTTGCAATTTTTCCTCCAATTCTCTTATATGATTTTCAAAATCCTTCTTAAGCTCCTCTATGACCTGTAACTAGTTTACATTTTTCTTGGAAGCTTTTAGTGCCTGAATTCTGACTGTATTGTCTTCCTTCCATTACTTGCTTTTATCCTTTTTGTCCCCAAAAAAGGAATTTAAAGTTGGATTGCTCTTCTTGCTTTTCTTTCTTTGCATTTTCATGTTGCCATTCAATTACTTGACTTTTGTACTTTGTAGAACTCTGCTTTCAGAGGGAAGAGCTTTGTCCCAAATTGCTGGGATTTTCACAGCTGCCATAGCTATTAGGGGGCTGCTGTCTCTGCAGCCCCCACCAGCTTTGGCTCACTGGTCACGTACTTCAGGGCCACCACCCAAGATCATGAACCCTATCCAGGTAGGTGAATGCAAGTGCACTTAACCTCTGAGTGATTGCTTGGCCCCCTTGCAATCTGTAGGCTGGGAACTCTGAAGCAGCCATGTGGATGCGGCTGCAGGGCCACAGCCCTGCTTCTTCCCCTGGTGCAGTCAGCTGGACCTGCTTCCTTCCCCCAACTTTAGTTGAGCTCCACTGACCTTTCACTTTGTCCTTGTTTCTTATGGCTTGATAATTCTGGAAACTCCCACAGCTGCTGCTGATCTGCTATCCTGGAAGATCCAGCAGTGCATTGTCCAGGCCACCCTGGGGCTACAGCTGGGGTTTCAGACTGGGCTTGTTTCAGCTCTTAGCTCAGCATGATGAACCCTTACTGTCCACCTGCCTGGCTACCTTCAGTGGGAGCCTCATTTTTCTATCATTTTGTAGGTTCTGGGACTCTAAAATTCATTTAGATTCATATTTTATAGGTATTTGAGATGGTTATGGGAGAGCTCCTGGAGTTCTCCTATGCTGCCATTTTGACTCTGACCCCCATCCTCCACTTCTCTGACTTGATTTTCAAAATCCTTCCTCAGCTCATTAATGACCTATGATGGGTTCATTTTTTTTTGGAGGCTTTTTATTTAAAAGTTTTGGATTTGCTTTCTTCTGGTTCTATGTTTTGATCCTCTTTGTCCCCCCAAAATGTTTCTATAGTCTGATTGTGCTTCTTTGTTTGCTCATCTTCCCAGCCAATTACTTGACTTTTGAGCTTTTTTTTCAAGGTAGAACTCTGCTTCCAGAGTGGAGAGTGCTGTATCCCAATTTTCTGGGGTTAAACACAGGATTTTCCTGGGATCTGCTTCAGAAGTGTGAGAATAGCTCCCTCTTCAGTGCCTCAACAATATCTGCCATGACAGCGCTCATCACCCCAAGGCTGCCACCCAAGACTGTGACACAGATCCAGCAGGGCAAAGCAAGAGAATCCTGCCTCCATGCCAGCAGAGAGATGTCTGTAAATGCCCTTTGGTTAGCCACTCAGTCCCTTTATGATCTGTAGGCCTGGAGATGGAAGTACACACAGCACCAGCAGTTGCAGCCACAGCCACCTCTGCCACTCCAGTGGGGATAGGTTCTTAATTACTTTATTCTCTCACTCAATTCCAACAGAGTTCCCCCACTGATCTTTCACTTCCTCTTTGGCATTTATGGGTTGAGAAATCTGGAACCCACCACAGCTGCTGGTGCTTCACTCTCCTGAAGTCAGCTTCTGCCAGTCTCTGCCACAGTTCTGGGCTGGTGTGTCTCAACAGGAACTACACTAATTCCCAGTTTGGTGCTATAGACCCTTCCTGTCAGCCTGCCTGGCTGCCTTCTGAGAGAGTTGTGTTTCTTTCTTTCACTTTGTGGGTTCTGCAGCTCTAAAATTTGTTTAAAGTCATTTTTTTCACAGGTATTGGAAGTGGTAGGAGCAGGAGCTCAAACAAGTTCCTGCTTTTACTCTGCTCTCTTGGCTCCACCCTCCTAAATTCACTCTCTTTATTATTGATACTCATCATTTGTTTTAATTCTTTCTTTGTTTTTTTTTTAAAAAACCTAATTAGGGGCATCTTGCTGGTACAGTGAATAGAGAAATAAATAGTGAATTTATTTAGTTTAGAGAGGAAGGTTGAAGTTCTTCTACTGGTATAGTTTTGCTATCTATTTCTTTCTGAAACTAACTTAACTTCTCCAAGAATTTGGATGCTGTACCTTGGTACATATTGGTACATTGGTACCAATTGGTACCATTGGTACATATTGGCACTTGGTACATATATATTTGGTACTGATATTCCTTCATTGTATATTGTAACTTTTAGTAGTATGTAGTTTACTTCCTTATCTTTTTAATTAGATATATTTCTGCTTTTGCTTTGTCTGAGATCAGGAATTCTAACCATGCTTTTTTTTTTTTAATTTCTGCTGAAATATAATATATTCAGCTCTGGCCTTTTACCTTTACTCTGAATGTATCTCTCTGCTTCAAATGTTTCTTTTCAACAACATATTATAGAATCGTAGTTTTTAATCATTATCTACCTACTTCCATTTTGTGGGACAGTTTATCTCATTCACATTCACAGTTAGGGTCACAGTGTCTTTCTCTCTAAATTCCCCCCTCTATGCTTTTCTCTCTTCTTTTTCCTTTTCTGTCTTCACTAGTGTTTTGCTTCTGACCACCACCTCCTTCAATCTGCTTTCCCTTCTTTCAAATCCATCCCTTTTCTTTCCCTTTTCCACTACTAGTTCTAGCCTCCATTCTGTCCTCTTTTCTATCCATCCCCTCCTTTTTCTTTTTCTTTTATTCTTCTACTTCCTAAACAGTAAGATAGATTTTTAGACCAAATTGAGTGCATATGTTATTCCCTCTATGCACTAAATCTGATGAGAATAAATTTCAAACAATGCTTCTTTCTTTTCTTCTACTGTAATACATCTTTTTGCCACATCTTGTAATGCAATTTAACCTTTTTGGCCTCCTCCTTTCTTCTTTTCATAGTAAAATCATTTTATGTTACCCCTTAACAATTTATTAATTTTTATCTTCATACCATATTAAACTTAGACCCATACTCTCTGTCTGTGTACTCCTTCCATATGTTGGAATAAAGATACAGTTCTTAAGAGATATAAGTATTATCTCCCCATGTAGGTGTATAAAAAGCTCAAAATTTTTGAATGATACGTTTGTTTTCTTTCCTGCTTACATTTTGATGCTTCCCTTGAATCTTTTATTTGGAGATTGAGTTTTCTGTCCAGCTTTGGTTTTTTAGTCACGAAAGTTTGGAAGCCCCCTGTCTCATTGAATATCTATCTCTTCCACTGAAAGATTATGCTCAGTTTTCCTTCATAGTTGATTCTTGGTTCCAATCCAAGCTTCTTTGACTTCTTGAATATCATTTTCCAATTCTTTTGATCCTTGAATGTAGAATCTGCTATATCCTGTGAAGTCCTTAATGTGCTTCCTCAACATTTAAGTTATTCCCTTCTAGGTGCTTACAATATTTCTCCTTGACCTAATAATTCTAGAATTTGGCTCCAATATTCTTTGGATGTTTCATTTTGGAATCTCTTTCAGGAGGTGACTAGTGGATTCTTTCAATGACCATTTTACCCTCTGTTTCTAGAATATCAAAGCAGTTTTCCTTGATAATTTCTTGAAATATGCTCTAGGCTCTTTTTTTATAATGCTTTTCAGGTAGTCCAATAATTTTTAAATTATCTCTCCTTGATCTATTTTCCTGTCAGCTGTTTTTCTAATGAGATTTTTTTACATTTTTCTTCTATTTTTTTATTCTTTTGATTTTTGACTTATTTTTGATGTCTCATAGAGTCGTTATTTTCCCTTTGCACAATTCTAATTTTTAAGGAACTGTTTTCTTCAGTTAGTTTTTGTGTCTCCTTTTTCATTTCACCAATTCTAATTCTTAAGGAGTTCTTGATTTCACTGATTTTTGTATTCCTTTTCTCATTTGAACAATTCTATTTTTTAAGCAGTTGTTTTCCTCAATGGATTCCCCCCCGCACCCCAATTTATCCAATTTTATTTTTTAAGGAATTATTTTCTATATTCAACTTTTTTTCTCCTTTTGGAGGGGAGAAGGCAGGGTAATTGGGGTTAAGGGACTTGACCAAGGTCACACAGCTAGTAAATGTTAAGTGCCTGAGGCCAGATCTGAACTCAGGTCTGTCTGACTGCAAGGCTGGTGCTCTATTCACTGTGCCACCTACCTGAGCCCTTTGTTTCTTTGTTTGTTTTCTTTCTTAGCTATTTGTAAAGAGTCATTAGATAACCATTTTGCTTTCTTGTTTTTTTTTTCTTCTTCTCCCGTGGATAGTTTTTCATTGCTTCCTTCTGTACCATATTGTGAACCTCTATCCATACTTCTATCTAGCAGGTCTAATCCTTAAAATCTTTTTATCACTTGTACTTCATATTCATAATGGAAGTTATGTACATCATGCTTATATGATCTGAAACTTTTTCTACTTTTTTCAATTTAAATCAGAACTTTGCAATAAATAGCTCATGATCTGAGCTATGGTCAGATTCATCAATTGTTTTGACTGAATGTATAGGGCTTTTTCATATTTCACTGCAAAACTTATAGACAATCTAATTTGGATATTGCCCACCTGGGAATGTTCAGGTGTACTGTCATTTCTTGTCTTGTTAAAAAAAAGTGTTTCATCGTACATATCATGACCAACCTTGATAAACTGGACTATGCTCAACAACGCACAGCTAAAGACAACTCTACAAGCTTCAGGATGGAAGGAGATACCTAAATTCAGAGAAAGATATAGAAAGACTATAGTTTAAATGGAGACTGAAGCAAAACACGCTATTGTTCTCTTTCATGTCTGGTTTTTCTTTTTTTTTTTTTT
>JAQQSV010009942.1:0-13384 GCA_028646515.1 Pseudochirops corinnae
GGGAGCTAGGATTAAAACCAAGAATCACCTACCTAGCAAAATTGAGTATAATGTTTCAGGGGAATATATGGTCATTCAATGAGGTGGAGGACTTTCCAGCATTCTTGAGGGAAAAAAAAACAGAACTGAACAGAAAATTTGACATTCAAACACAAGAAGCATGAGAAGGGAAACATAGAAAAGAAATCATATGGAACTTATCAAAGTTGAACTATTTACATGCCAACATGGAAAAATGAGAATTGTAACTTGTGAAACTTTTCTCAGTATGAGGATAGTTGAAAGGAATATTAATGTGTGTGTGTGTATATTATGTATGTATGTATGTATGTATACACACATATGTCTGTATAGGAAGTTATATATGCATGTGAATACATGTGTGAGTGTGGGTATTTATGTGTATGTAGACAGAGGGCACAGAATCAATTAAGTAGGAAGGCATGATATTTTTAAAGGTGTAATCAAGAGGTAGGAGAGGAATAGAATGAGAGGAGACAGGGAGAGACAGAATGGGGTTAATCATCGCATATAGAAGAGGCAAGAGATAACTGTTACAGTGGAGGGGAAGAAAAGGAAGGCAAAAGGGAAAGGGTCAACCTTACTCTAATTGAATTTGCCTTAGGGAGAGAATGACATACACTCTAAATTGGTATCTTGCCCCACAGGAGAGTAGGGGGAAAATGGATGAGAGGGCGTATTATGGAAGGGAGGGCAGGTTAGGAGGGAGGGTTGTTAGAAGCACACACTTCTGTAAAGGGACAAGGACAAAGTAGAAAACAGAACAAGTGGAAGGCAGGATAGAAAGGAAGGAAATATAGTTAGTGTTACACAATATGTTCATTGTAGAGATGTTCTGCGTAATGGACTGTATCTAATTACCTGTCTTTCTGGGGGGAGGGGTGGATGTGACAAAGGAGGAATGGAAAGAATCTAGAATTTAAAGTTCTAAAATCAAATGATAATATATATATATATGCATATATATAATTGTTGTTGTTGTTGTTGTTGTTATTATTATTTACATGCAACTGGGAAATTAGATTTATAGGCACAGGGATAGGGAGATCCATCTTCCCCTACCAGAAAGTCAGAGGGGTGATGGGGGAGGATATAGGAGAGAGCAGATTGGGGTAAGGGGTATACAGTGGGATCACTATTTTGGGGGGGTGGGTAGGGGAAAGACAGGGAGAAAATGTGTAACTCAAATTCTTGTGGAAATCAATGATGTAAACCAAAAAATGAACAAAAGTTAATTTTTAAAAAATGAATGCTCAAAGTTTTATCCAAGTGTAATTTGTGAGAAAAACAAAATACTATTTAAGGCAAAAGAAAGAAAAAATTATTTTGCCACCTAGTTAATTAATTGCCTCGATTAATATTGTCTATGTCCTTCCTGCCTCTCATGCTGACTATTTCTTTCATTTTGGACAAGTCTTTTAAACTCTGTGAGCCTCAAATTACTTATCTTTAAACTAAAGTGCTTAAATTAGATGGCTCTTCATGTTCCTCTCATGTTCTTCCCATATTCCTATGAATGTATGAACCATGCTTAGTTTTAAGTGTCTTTAATCTCATGGATTAATATAATAATTTTTGACTACTTATATATGTGTATATTCTCAATGAAGGTGAAGAGTGCGCTATAGACTTATGATTTCACTGATGTAGGAAATTCCTGGTGATTAAACTCCCTTTACTCTAAAGATCAGTGGATCTATACATTAGAAGATTTCTTTTTATATGCTTTTTGAGTCCTGAAATTAAGTGGTTAATTGAAGTAAATTCCAGGAAAAAAAAAAAAAAAAGATTTGTCAGAAGTTTTGTACTCCAAGCACTCAAATAATTATGTAAAAGATAATCTAGGGACTTGAAATACCCAAAAAGTCTCCTCATATATCTACTTTTCTATTTGAAATTTTCATCTAAATGCACCAATCACACTATATAATAAAAAAATAAATCAATTTTTAATTTGGAATCTATAATTCTAAAGTTAGTTTCTTGTTGTTAATAAAAAAAAAATTTTTCCAACTGTGATTAGTTCAGTGCAAGATAGAAGGATGAAAGAATGAGAAAGAAATAACAACTAAACAACAACACCACTGTGTATGTGGAGCCAAAAAGAGGCAGAAGATACAGATAGAAAAGAGCACCACTGAAAGTAAATGACATATGATATCCAGAGATGTTACCTTGACTGCTAATAATATTTCAAAAATGACCTTCATATTAGCTTTTGGCTAAGATATCCTCTTGAGTCTCCTATCTAATCACAAGTCATGTTGGCTAAAAAAGCAAGGATTGAAAGGCATTTAAAGGACAATCATTCTGAGAGGCATCAAGAAGGTCAATTAATAAGTTGAGTGGAATGACTTAAAATCCTGAGCTAGTCCTTCAAATACAAAATCTGTTTGCAGCCTGTTTGATAAAATTTTTTTCTTCCTATTAAACAATGTAGCTTTTAGGTCAAAGCATATGAACAAGCAGTTTTCAGAGGAAGAAATTAAAGATGTCTATAAGCATATGAAAAAATGTTCTAACTCAGTATTTATTAAAGAAAATCAAATCAAAACAACCCTGAGGTACCATATCTCATGGATCGGATTGGCTAATATGACAAAACAGGAAAATGACAAATGCTGGAGAGGATGTGGGGAAAAAAAGGAATGCATTGTTGGTGGATTTGTGAACTGATTCAACCATTCTGGAGAGCAATCTGGAACTATGCCCAAAGGGCTATAAATAAGTGCATACCCTTTGACCCAGCAATACCACTTCTAGGATTGTATCTCAAAGGGATCATAGAAATGGGAAGAAGATCCTTATGTACAAAACTATTTATAGCAGCTCTTTTTGTGGTGTCAAAGAATTGGAAATTAAGGGGATGCCCATCAATTGGGGAATGGCTAAACAAGTTGTGGTATATGAATGTAATGGAATACTATTGTGCTATAAGAAATGAGGAGCAGATGAACTTCATTTTTACCTGGAGAGGCTTACACAAACTGATGCTGAGTGAGAAGAACAGAACCAGAAGAAATTTGTACACAATTACTGACACATCGAATGTGTGATGACTGACTTTGACAGATTTGACTCTTCTCAGAAATACAATGTTTTAAGACAACTCCAAAAGACTCATGGTGGAAAGAGATGTCTACATACAGACAAAGAACTAGAAAGAGCAGAGTTTGAATGCAGATTGAAGCACGCTACCTGCTTTCTTTCTTTTTCTTGTTTGGTTTTGTTTCCTCTTTCCCATTGTTCATTCCATCATTTACAATACTTCTTTACAACCAGACTTATGTCTAATGTGAAAGTATTTGCAGATCCTATACTTGATTGCATGCTGCCATGGGGGTGGGGAAGGAGAGGAAGGTGGAGAAAATTTGAAATTCAAGGGATTGTGGAACTGAATCTTGTAAACTAAAAGCAAACAAATTAATAAAGACAAAAACAGAACAAAACAAACAAACAAAAAAAAAAAAAACAATGTAGCGTAGTGGGAAAAAGTCCTTGTCCTGGAGAAAGAAGGATCTGGACTCAAACTATGTTTTTGAAATTGCCTAGTTATGTGATCCTGGACAAATAACTTAGCTGCTCAGTGCAACAGTGACTGACTCTGGTTTCTCAAATGCTAAGTCAACAGATGACAGCCTCTGTCAGATCATATCAACTTAGAAATACATTGAATATGAATTAGACAGTGGACTATTAGCTGAGCATCATTACTGCTAAGTTTGCAGAGACATATTACCAGAAGAGAAAATCTTAAGAGATCATGCTTTGGGGAGTGTTGGGGTCCATAATAGTTCATGAGACCATCAACTAAAGAACTGATAGCTTCAATTTCAATTCAATGAGTATTTATTAAGTATAAATTTCCTTGTTATTTCCTTGGGATATCAACATAAAAATAAAGCAGTCTTTTCTCTATGAGTTTACATTCTATTCTATGATATAATACTTTTTGGTAGAGGAGGATCTCATAAAGATGAAATAGCACATATTATAAAATAATTTACTTTTCTCTTTAAAAAAATCAAGAAAGGAAATTTCTTCAGTTACAGGATAAGTCTATGTTCATACCCAATCTCTAGGAGAAAAAGTATCAATCTCAGATTTCTTCTACATAAAATTTCCATTTAGTAGCTTACTATATTAAATATGGATTGACTGTGGTGTTACATAGTTCTTTATGCCAGGTAGTGCTTAAATTATCTCCTATGGCCTTACTGGCAGTGACTTCAGAGAATATAAGTCAAATGAGATTTCCCAGCATTTGAGATCCAACAGCATTAAGGGTGGAGACTTGAAAGCACAAACTCATTTGGCAGAAAATGAATTGTTTCCCTTAACAACAAAAAAACCAACAAACAATTTTGGTGAACTTAATATTATTAATACTGGCATAATCAGAAGTTCTTTAAGCAATTTACAACTTTCATTTGTGTAATTCCAGCATCTTAATAATTCTAATGCCTGCAAGGCCTACCTTATATGTACACAGTATTGGCAAAAGTCCATAGTTCCAGAAGTCCATGATGTATAGAATTCCCTTCATAAGAAAAACATAATTCCTCTTCTGTAAATAAAAGAATGAATGAATGAATAAACAAACAAACAGACCAGGCTCTAAAATAGTATAGAACTCAGAACTACAAAAGAAATTACTCTTGTTTATTGATTTTTTTTTTTTTAACTAAGAGAGAGTTGGGAAACAAAGAACGGTAATATAGAAATATTTAGGAGCTTGGAAAGCTATGGGGCTAAGAAGGAAAATAGACAAAGGTATTGCATTTGTATAGTAAAAAAAAAATACTTATTAAGCACCATTGTAGAAATTACTTTCAGGAAAAGAAGGGGTATGAAGTTCTTCAGGGAGGATAGTAGTAAAATAAGGTAAGAAGGAACAATTCAAACTCCTCAAGCCAGTATTTTGTGTTTTATATTTCTGTCTTTAAATGAGGATTTGAGGAGATGTAAGAGTACAGATGAGAGGATGACTTAAGACATAATTTTAGTGATAAGCTCCAATGGAATTTAGTAATCATCTTCCATGGAAATGTATAAATTAATAAAAATTTTAATTACCCATCTATACTGATAATTTCCAGATCTCTCTCTCTCCTACCCTAATCTCCCTGCTGACCTCCAGTCTAACATCTCCAAGTACCTTTCAGTCATCTAACTGGACTTCAGATAACTATCTTAATCTCAATGTGTCCAAAACCAAACTAATTATCTTTCCCCATAAACTCTCTACTTTGCGGGCAATACCATCCTCTCAGTCCCCAAGCCTTGCAACCTTGTTGTCAGTCTAAAGTCCTCACTATCTCTCATTACCTATATCTAATATTTTGCCAAGCCCTGACAATTTCACCTTTGCAACACCTTTTGGGTACTCCTTCTCTCTGTGTATCTCTCTGTATCTCTATCTCTCTCTTTCTCTCTCTGTCTCTCTGTCTCAGTCTCTCTCTGTCTCTGTCTCTGTCTCTGTCTCTGTCTCTCTGTCTCTCTGTCTCTGTCTGTCTGTCTGTCTCTCTTTTCTTTTTGAGGGGGGAAGGCAGGGCAATTGGTATTAAGTGACTTGAGCAAGATCACATGGCTAGTAAGTGTTGTCGCAGGTCAAATTTGAACTCAGGTCCTCCTGACTCCAGGGCTTGTGCTCTATTCACTGAACCACCTAGCTGCCCCACTCCTCTTCTTTTACACTGTCACAACTGTAGTGCAGGCTTTCACCACCTCTTTCCTGGACTATTGCAGTAGCCTACTGTTGGGTCTGCCTACCTCAAGACTCTCTCTACTCTAATTCATCCTCGATTCAGATACCAAAGTTATTTTCCTAAAGTACATATCCAACTATGTCCATAACTCTACTCAATAAACTCTAGTAGTTCCCTATCACCTCCAATATTGAATGCAAAATATTTTATTTGGTGTTCAAAGGCCCTAATAACCAAGGAACACCCCTCCCCTCCTATTTTTACAGTCTTCTTACACCTTACTCACCAAATCCACTCTTTGATCAGAGACACTGGTCTACTAGCTGTTCCATGAACAAAACATTTTTCTCTTGGCTCTGGTTTATTTTTTCTGGCTATCCCTGTTGCTGAAATATACAGTCTCTTCATCTCTACTTATTGGCTTTTTTTAAGATCTAAATAAAATCCCATCTCCTAAGGGAAATCTCTCTCTACCTTTATTATTTCTGATACCTGACCTCTCATTTATTTTCTGTATTCCTGTATAAAGCTTATTTGTACAAACTTGTTTGCTTGTTTTCTGCCTATTAGATTGTGAGCTCCTTGCTGGTAGGGGCTGATTCTTCCCTCTTTAATATTCCCTGTTCTTAGCACAATGCCTGGCATTTAGTTAAGTATTTAATAAATGTTTATCGACTATGTATTGACATTTCAGTGCCTAATTTTGTTACAACATTAAACCTGAAGTAATAGGGTGCTGGTGTCAGGCTTACTCTTAAGAAGTTGATGTCAGGTTGGAAAAGAAAAATGTACCTTTTGTTCTCTGCCCTCACATAGATTGCTTTGTGCAGCTTGAAGAGTCTATTATTACAAGTGACAATGAAAAATGTTGCTCCATAAAGGAGGGTAACAAGGATGATGAGGATTCTTAAAACCATGTCATATAAGGAATAATCAAAATATCTTTGTATATTTACTATAGAAAAGGGGATTCTTGAGGAAGTCATGGTAGCTCTTTTTTTAAATGAAGGATTGTTATCTATAACAGATTAGATTTATCCTATGTAGTTGTAGAAAGTAGCATTAGAAAAAGTAGGTAGAAATTATAGAAAAGCAAATTTTTGGCACAAGTTCTTCTTGAAAGATTATTTTTAACCATAAAAGTGTTTGATATTGGAATAAATTGCCTTGTGAAGTACCAAATGCCCTTTCCTTGGAAGTGTTGAAGTCCCAAAATTTTGTCATGTATTCCTACATGGAGTGAGAGAATTGACTAGATCTCCAAGGTTTATTCCATTTATCAGATCCTATACATTCCATCACGAAATAGTAAAAAGGCTGATTTGGAAAACAGGAAATTTTTGCTCTAGTCCTGAATCTTATCAACCAGCTGTGTGATCTTGAACACTACATTTGTCTCTTTGCAGCTCTAAAACCAGGTTGTGGTGAGGTAAAGGAAAGGGACAAGACAATTGCTCAAGTCCCCTAAAATTCTGAAATTCAATTCTACTTTCCCTTGTGTACTATCCAGTAATAGAATCATCATTTTTTACGCCCTGGATCTGGGCATTCTGTCACTAGAGGTCCTGAAATCGAGGAATGAAAAGGAATACAAAGACTGGCAAAACAAACAAACAAACAAAAAAACACATCAAACACCGTGCATTCAGTACAGGAAAAATAGTATCATGATTTCCTCATTTTTCTGCTCTTCTAACACAAAGTAGAATGTATCATGAAAAGAAAAGATTTCATTTATATACAGACAAATTCCAGTCTCAAGCTGCCATGAAGTGATAGATCATGAAGTTAAGTTGATTAAAGTATTTGTTCTTAATTGAAAATGCTTGTTGGGCCATTTCCTTTATGTGACTTTATCTGAATTTATTCTTTTTAGCCCTTTAAAATTTGTACAACACTTTTCACTTATTATATCTTCTCATCCTCATAAAAACTCTATGATGTAGATGCTATTATTATTGCCATTCTATTTTCTAGTGAAGTTTTATTTTCCCAATTTCACGTAAAGACAATTTTTTAGCATTCATTTAAAAAGAAATTGAGTTCCAGATTATCTCTCCCTTCCCCTACTTGCCATTCACTAAAACAGTAAGCAGTTTGATATATGAAATCATGCAAAATGTACTTCCATATTAGTCATATTGTGAAAGAAGACACAAACTCCCTCAAAAAACACAAAAAATAAAGTGAAAAATACTATGTTATCATCTGCATTCAGACTTCGTTAGTTCTTTTTCTGAATGTGGATAGCATTTTTTTATCAAGGGTACTTTGGAAATGTGTATTGGATTTCTGAGAATAACTATCACTCACAGTTCATAATTATATAATATTTCTGTTATTGTGCATAATATTCTCGTGGTTCTTCTTACTTCACCTTGCATCAAGTGATGTAACTCTTTCCAAGGTTTTTCTGAAATTTGTCTGCTCATCATTTCTTATAGCACAATAGTCTTCCTCTACAATAATATACAACACCTTTTTCAGTCATTCTCCAGTTGATGAGCATCCCTTCAATTTCCATTTCTTTGCCAGCACAGATGTGCTACTATAAGTACTATAAGTATATGTATGTATATTTATATTATGTATTTACGAATAGATCCCTCTCTCCCTTTTTTGTCTCTTTGGGATACTGACCTAGTAGTGGTATTCCTGGGACAATCTGATAACCTTTTGCACATAGTTCCAAATTGTTCTCCAGGATGGTTGTATCAGTTCACAACTCCACCAACAATGCATTAATATCTCATTTTCCTAAATCCCCTCAAATAGTTATCAATTTTCTTTTCTGTAATATGAGACAGTTTGATAGGTGTGAGGTACCCCAGAGTTGTTTTCATTTACATTTCTCTAATAAATAATGACCTAGAGCATTTTATATGACTGCAGATATCTGATTTCTTTATCTGAAAACTGCCATTCATATCGTTTGACCGTTTATCAATTGTGGAATGACTTTCATTCTTATAAATTTGAATGAGTTCTCTATATATTTAAGAACTGAGGCCTTTATTAGAGATACTTTCTGTAAAAAAATAATCCCTGCTTTCTTCTTTCCTTGTAATCTTGATTGCATTCATTTTTTTGTGCAAAAAAAACCATATTTAATGTAATCAAATTAATCTGTTTGACATCTTTTAATGCTCTCTATTTCTTGTTTTGTTATGAATTCTTCCCTTCTCCATAGATCTGACAGGCAAACATTTCCTTAATATGCTAATTTGCTTATGGTATCACTCTTTATCTAAATTATATAGTTATTTTGCTCTTATCTTGGTATGTTGTATAAGATGTTAGTCTATACTCAGTTTCTTCCTAACCACTTAATGGTTTTCCTGATTGTTTTTGTCAAATAGTGAGTTCTTGTCCCAGAATCTTGGGTCTTTTGGCTTATCAAACAGTCAATTACTATGATCATTTACTACTTTGCATTGTGTCCCTAATCACTTCCACTGATATATCATTCTATTTTTTAGCCAATACCAGATTGTTTTGATGATTACCACTTTATAATACAATTAGAGCTCTGGCATTACTAGACCACCTCCCACATTGTTCTCATTAATTCCTTGGATATTCTTGACCTTTTGTTCCTCTGCATGATTTTTTATTATTTTTTCTACCTGTTTAAAATAATTCGGTAGTTTTATTGGTATGACACAGAATAAGTAAAATAATTTAGGTAGAATTGTCATTTTTATTATACTTGTTCAGCCTACCCTAGAGCTATTGATTTTTATCCCAATTGTTTAGATCCAATTTTTGTGTGAAAAGTGTTTCTTCATAATATCTTCTGGGTTTGTCTTTACTGACTGACTCACAATATTTTATATTATCTACACTTATTTTTAATGCAATTGCTCTTTCTGCCTCTTGCTGTTGATAACATAGAAATTGGTAAATATATAGAAATGATGATGATGTAAGTTGTTAATTCAAGTAGTGTTTCAGTTGATTCTCTTTAATTCTCTAAGTATACATTCATGTCATCTGCAATGAGTGAAAGTTTTGTTTCCTTGGTGCCTGTTCTAATCCTTTCAATTTCTTTTTTCTTTGTAAAAGCTATTATTACTATGACAATATCAGTAATAGTAGTGATGATGGCCATTCTTGCTTCACTCCAAGTTTATTAGGAAAAATTCTAGTTTATACCTATTACATACAATGTTTGTTGTTGGCTTTAGATAGATACTACCCATCCTTTTTAAGCAAAGCTTCATTTGTACCTATGCCTTCTAGTGTTACAATAGGAATGGGTATTATATTATGCCAAAATCTTTTTCTGCATCAATTGAGATAATCACATGATTTCTGTTGATTTTGTTATTGACATGAGCAATTATACTGACAGTTTTCCTAATATTGAAACAGCTCTCCATTCTTAGTGTAAATCCCCCCTAATCATAATGAATAATTTTGTTCCTTGTTATATATTGCTGTAATCTTCTTGCTTGTATTTAATTTATTTTTTAGCGTCAATTTTCACTAAGAAAATTGATCTATAATTTTTTTTTTCTCTAGTTTTACTCTTCCTGGTTTAGGTATCAGCAATATTTGTATTATAAAAGGAATTTGGTAGGACTCCTTGTAATTCATTGTTCTTTACATGTTTGGTAGAATTCACTTGTGACTTCATCTGGCTCTGGTGAGTTTTTCTTAAGGTGTTCATTGATAGGTTGTTCTCTCCTTTTTAAAATGAAGAAATTAAAGTTAAGAAGGCTGAGTTGTTGCGAGTTGTACAAGGGGCAAGTGTCTGAGTCAGCATTTGAACCCATTACTTCCTGTTTGTGAACCTAGTGTGCAATCAACAAAAAAACTGATCACCTAAAATAATGTATATGCATGTGCATATACATGATATTCCATTCAATGCACATTTATTATACACTTGTAATCAAGGTACTATGCTAGGGTTGCTGAGGATATAAAAATACAAAAAAAAATATAAACAAAAATAAAAACAGTCCTTCACACAAGAATATTTCTGATATAGTCTACTGGGGGTAGTTGTACAGCACGAATTTTTATGCAGGGATATGGAATTACATGACTGTAGTAAAAGATAACTCGTTCTCCAGCTAGTAACCATTCAGGAATTATTTGCTAAAACCCATTTTGTTTTTCTGTGCCCTTTTATACAACGCCACTTTCTGTCACTATGATGAATATACCAGGTTGTCTTTTTCTCATTCTCAGTGCCATACCTTGCTGCTTTTCCCCCACTTCTTTCCCTCTTTACTTTTGCTCTGCTTCAACACTGATACCTTTTAATTGACCATTACTAGTTCAGTTGAGAGCATTTCCACTTTCTTAAAAGGTATACTAAAACACTTTGTTTCAAATTATCATTGCCTTAAAATATTATAGTTCCACTGACTCAGGTAAGCCATTGCTATTACCCTACAAGCTAGATTGTTTCAGTTATATTTTAAATTTGAAACTTTTGGGTGTAAGAAATGGGAGATAAAGCATCATGTTGCCAAAAAAAATCATATAAATAATTAGTTACTATGAAAGAAATATGCAGATCAAAAGGAAAAATCTAATGCTTTCCCAGAGAAGGATTATCTATGCAAAACAGGCCAACCAAATAAATTTCCATGATGTCAAGTTAGGAAGCTCAGTTACCGGGGTCTATAGCATGTTGTCGCTATGACCACAAAATCTTCTGATGGTGGATCTGAAAGGTCTGTGAGAAACCTACTGATTCTGCTTTTGCCTAGAACTAGTAAGAATTGTACCAATAAGAGAGGGAAGTTAAATGAACCTTGAAACATCTTAATGCTGGGATTTTATAGTAAGGGACATTTTCTTTTTCCTTTTTGGTTTGATCTTTCTGAAAGAAAACATTTAAGGTTATGGATAGACATCATGATTTTGTAGAAATGTATCTGACATGAGAAAAGAAATTAGTTCTGTACAAATAAGAGATTGAATTGGATGAGCTGTAAACATTGCTTTCACCTCAATCTCTCTTTATATACAGTTCACATTACTTCCCTTCAAGTGCTCTACATTCTAGCTAAACTGGTCTGGCACTTTCACAAACTCTCTATTCTATTTGCCATCAAGTATTAACACAGACTGTTCCATTACCTAGCATGACTTCTCACCTCCACCTCTTGGAATGCTTCCTCTCTTTCATTTAAGACTAGGTCAGATATTGCTTTCCTTGATCATTTCCTTGATTGAAATTCAATAGTGTCTAGTTGTGGGAAACCTTTGACCTTTTTGTGCTCTGTGACTGACTAAATGAATGTACTTTTTTTATGATTGGAAACTAATCTCCATTTGAGAAGAGACAAAATGAATGTACTTCCCAAGAGTGGGCTACTTTGACTACTGATCCAGGGGTAGGATACCTGGAACTTAGTAATTTGCAATTGAATTGAGAACTTACATGCTAAATGAATGAGTTACACTGTATTTTTACTTTCTCTGTTCTGTGAATGTTTTGCTGAATAAATGGAGTTTGCTATGCTGGTAATCCAAACCTCAGAAGTTGTCTTTGCTTGGCATTACATTATGGCTTAGTTGGCAGGATTACAAAGCATAGTGCTTCTATTTGTTCCAGAATCCATGGCCATTTAGATTGAGATTGTAAATCCAAGGATTCTGGAGAGGTGGAATGTAAAGGTGATGGAATTTGGAGATGCTTCTGTATTGGCTTGGTTTTTGGGTTGAGTGTTAAAACTCAGAGCTTGTGAATCCCTGGACGCTACTGAATTACAATACCATCCATTAACACCAAGCACTTTTTCAAAAGGGACAGGAGAGCACAAAAGGCCATCCACCCTTAAGTTAGAACAAGGTTAAGATATCATCTCAGCTACATTAAATTGAAAAGTTTCTGTACAAACAAAGCCAATGTAACCAAGATTAAGAGGGAAGTGGGAAACTGGAAAAGAATATTTACAACCAATGTCTCTGATAAAGGCCTCATTTCCAAAATTTACAGGGAATTAAGTAAAATTTTTGAGAATACAAGTCATTCCCCAATTGATAAATGGTCAAAGGATATGAACAGGCAATTTTCAGAGGCAGAAATTAAAGATATATTTAAGCATATGGAAAAATGCTCTAAATCGCTATTAATTCAAGAAATGCAAATCAAAACAACTTTGAGGTACCACATCTCACCAGCCAGATTGACTAAGAAGACAAAACAGGAAAATGACAAATGCTGGAGAGGATGCGGAAAAATTGGAACACTAATACATTGTTGGTGGAGTTGCGAATTGATACAACAATTCTGGAGAGCAATCTGGAACTATGCCCAAAAGGCTATAAATAATTGCATACCCTTTGACCCAGAAATACCACTGTTGGGATTATATCCCAAAGAGATCACAAAAGTGGGAAAAGGTCCCATATGTACAAAAATATTCATTGCAGCTCTCTTTGTGGTTGCAAAAAAACTTGAAATATAGGGGATGCCCATCAATTGGGGAATGGCTGAACAAGCTATGGTATATGAATGTAATGGAATACTATTGTGCTATAAGAAATGGGAAGGAGATGGACTTCATAATTACCTGGAGAGGCTTATACAAATTGATGCTAAGTGAGAAGGGCAGAACCAGGAAAAACTTGTACACAATCACAGACACATCGTACATACGATGACCAACCTTGATAAACTGGACTATCCT
>JAQQSV010009943.1:0-13384 GCA_028646515.1 Pseudochirops corinnae
AGAGAGAGACAGAGAGAGAGAGAGAGAGAGAGACAGAGAGAGAGACAGAGAGAGAGAGAGAGAGACAGAGACAGAGACAGAGAGAGAGAGAGGGAGGGAGTTGAGTTTTCCAATTACATAGATTTCCCCCTTAGCAAGAGAGGGCAAAAACTTCTTTAAAAGGTGAAAATGTGATTCTTTTATAATGTGGCGACTATCTTAAATAGATTCCAGGCACTTTAAACATACAATCCCACACACACACACACACACACACACACACAGAGAATAATTATTTTTCGAAGTGCCTTAATAAGGGAACCAAGTATGATTATATACAAGGACTATACAAGGGTTAAGCAGGGACATGGGGGATATTTGCTTCTATCAGGACCCTGACAGGCAGCTTTGTTCTCCAGATTCTTGATGCAGTTATAATTATGTTTTTTCCAGCAGGGAAGTCACACATTGACAAAGGTAAGAAACTGATTCTATCTCTTAAGGCCTAAGAACTCCTCTATGAGTTCATATGTAATAGTCCTTTTGCAGATAGATAGAGCATTTATTGTTTAATGTGTGCCAGGCTTTGTACTAAGCACTGAGATTACAAACACAAGCAAAAAAAAAAAAAAATCACAGGCCCTATCCCCAAGGAAGCTGTGCCCTGAGAAGAATGAAGACAGAAGTCAAGTGAGTATGGTCCGTGTGCACCCTGAAATGGAGGTCCTGGCTACTGAAGAGAGAAGAGAGAACCATAGGTTGGAGGCACCTCCAGGATGGAAAGAGTCCTAGTGGAGAAGTAAAGTAATCCAGAGAAGTCCAGAGCAGACCCGACAATTTTTAGGAATCATTATTAGGAGCTGTTTAAAGTGCTTCCCTGCCCCAGGGAGTCTACCTCAACATGAGATAGATTCTAACTTTAACTTGGTCTGAAGGACTCCTAGACCTTTAATTGACTTTGGAGATGAGACAGGATTTGAGGTCTATTCTAAGGAAGACCCAAAAATCCAAGGCGAGCAATGATATTCCAAATCTTCCAGGGCAACATACATTAATCATGTTTCATCCAGGTCTTCATGACGATAATAGACATTCTTTTTGTCTTATGACAAGTGTAATGCCTTCTGTGGTGTTACCAGAGGAATACTGGTAATGGTTAATTGATTTGTCCTTTCCAGGGCTACCCCAGATGCAAGGACAAACATGAAGCCAACTGGATTCCATGACCACCTTGGTGATGTCAGATATCCTTCAGGATTAGTCTAGAGGTTTCAACATGAACTTTTCCTTCATCACTACCTTACCACCTAGATGTGAAAGCTCAAAATGACATTGGAAAGTACATCTTTTGAGTTTTCGATACCCCTAATTACTTAGGGCAATGTTCTAGCATATTGAAATGCACTAAATTTCGGATAAATCCTTTCTTTCCTCTTGAAAGTGATTACAGGCCAAACTTATTTTGCAGGACTCAGATGATGAAATTATCTCCTTGTTGCACCATCATCCATTCTATACTTGGGAAAAGAGAATTCTCTCGGGAGACAGGAGACAACACTGTACAAAAGCATTTCTAAAACTTATTTCAACCCTAAAGACTGGCCTCTGGGAGAGGCCATCTCAGTGCTTCCATAGTGTCAATATTTTTTGGGGGAAAGGCCTTGTGTTCTTTCTTCTTCATAGTACTAAAATGAGTAGATAGGATAGTACATGCAGAGCTTACAATTTGTGTATTTTTAACAAGTTTTCTCTCTTTTTGTAAGTGAGTTGTCTCTGAGTAACAAGATGGGAGGAAAAGAGGTTGATGGAGAAGCATTGAACGCCTATTTAGAAAATGAGTTTGATATGGGCTTATCTCAATATTAAGTGAGATACTCAGTGAAGTTTTTTCTAACACATATGTCACAGAATTAAAGTGAGAAAACAATGCTGGTCTATCAAATGAAATCTCTAGAGACTCGAGTTACACAGAGTTTGGAAAGCCAGAACACATCACTTACCAATGTAAGTGGAGTGTAAGTGTAAATGGAGACTTTTATGTTTAGTTTATTATTTGCATCCAGAAAAAAATGCACTTTGATTTTTAATATTTTATCAGTTTCCTCCTATTTCTGAAGTTTTTTTTTTTGTTTTTTGTTTTTTTTTTTGCTGAAGGTCTGGTATTGTGAAAAGAGCTCTGGCTTGGGTGTCAGGTGGCCTGAGTTTGGTTTTATTTCAGCTCTGTCACCAGCATAGCAGAATGACTTTAAAGAAGTCACTGCCTCTCCCCAGGACTCAGTTTCCACATCTCTACAAACGATTTCATTGGACTAATTCATTTCTAAATGCCTTTCCAATTCTGATTTTATGATCTATTTGTAATATGTGGGTAATAGTTAAAATTGAAAATATTTCACATGCCACATTTAAATGGACATCCGGTCTCTCTCAAAAGAGATTAGCCAAGAAGAATAAAACGTATACTATAACTTTTTAAATTGTATATGTGTTCATGTACTTCACCCAGAACATGTACCAGAAAATGTCCTTTTCTAAATTCCATTCACTTTGATGTTTAGTTCTTCCAGATCACGAAAACTTATTACATGGCCGTAATTTTAGTGAGCTGGAGTAAATTTATCCCCAATAAGAATACCCAGACAGACTGGTGATCTGCTTCTGCTGGTCACACAGACTGAAGTCCCCAGGGTTGTGGTCGAATCATTCCTTTATTCTTTTCCTCATAAATCTTGTCTACACTGGCTTAAAATGTTTCCACAATTAATTCTTTTGTATTGATTTCCACTTGATCGCCTTATTCTAGCACTCTGTCACCTCCACCTGAATCACTCCTGAAGGCGCCTACCTGTATCTTGTGCACACTGCTATTAAATTATCAGAAATATTTTTGAGCAAATTATTTTTCTTCTTAAAAATATCCAGTGGTCCCCCATTCCATTCAGTGTAAAATTCAGACTCCTTAGCCTGGAATACATCCATGTCCTCAGTCTGATCTCAAATTGCCTTTTTCAGGGACATCATCTATTATTTCCCAACCTGAATCTTGAACCCTGTGAAGACTGATCTATTTGCAGTTCCTCAGACATGCCATATTCGCTCTCATAGCTGCCTCTCTGTTGATGCAATGCTCTGCATCTTGCCTGAAATTCTTTCTCTTCCTTCCTCATCCACTCAAATCTACTTATGCAGCCTTCAAGTTCTTTTTATTTCCCATGAAATCCTCCCTAACTTACCAATATACAGGACTTTATCCCTCAGAATTCCTCCACTGCTTAATATGCATTCCATTAATTTTGAGACCTAGTCATATTTTATCTAATAGTTTTAAATATTTCAGATGTTTTGTCTCCCTATCTTATACCTCATTAAGGGTAGAGACCATGCGATTTATTTCTCTTATATCACCAGTGAAAGCCAGTGTGCTGCATTGAACATAAGGCAGGCCTCAGCTCAAATTCTACTTGTAACACATGTTAGCTGGGTGGCCACAGGCAAGGCACTTCCACTCTCCGTAATCCAGGGAACTCTCTCAAAGTATGAATTACAAACAATTGGCCAGTCTGCATCAGTTAAAAGAATTTCCCAATTCAGAATTTATCACACTGATGAAATCACAGCTTTCTATTCAACTTCCCTAACCCCATCCCAACAGAAAAAAAAAGTCCCCTATGCCCAGTTAGGTTCTCAGTACATTCTTCTCGAATGAGTAAATGAATGAACGATTAGAAAGTCATGGTTGCTGCTTAATGCTCAGTTCTGTCCATTTCCTTTGGGATTCCAGAGTTGGCTTGGAATTCCCTTAGAAATGCTTAAAAGGGCATGGGATTGAAGGGGAAACTAATGAAAATGAGACAGTTACCCTTTTTAACGTGTGCATTTCCTTTTGTTGCTAATCTGCCTTCAGGGCAGTCCCAAGAGAAGGGGCTACCCATCCTCCACCCCCACCTCTAGCTCCACCCCTTCTTCACATTGATTTTTCAGCTGTACTATTTTCCTCTTGGGGGGGCTGCCATTGAGAGTAATAGGAATACTTCTGTTCATCATGTATGCATTAGAATTTGCACATGGAATAAGGGGAATAGGAATCTAGAAAGTTTCTCTTTCCGCAATCAAATTATATGCTTCTAAACCTATCAAAAAGATTCAGGATTTTCATGAAGGGCTATGGAAATGATTGTACTCGTAGATTTTGCAGTACTATATTTATTCTCGTATTTTACTCACTCACGCACTACCCTATCACCCCATTTTGGGAAAAGAAATTCTCATATAATTAATTCCTCCCTCACACAGAATTTTTTTTTCTTTTACTTTGAAAAAGAAAATACAACTAATAGAGATCTCTCTAAGCAAAATATACTTTGTTTTTCTGTGGCCTACGTGGGTGGGTTGATTGGGGAGAGGATAAGGAAAGAACAGGTAGCTGCTTTATATACTGATGGTGGTGGTGGGAGAACAGTAGGCACCTAGGCAAATCTATTTGGATCTTACACTTTATATCAATGCATCCTGCCACCTAGGATGGAGTACAGTCTACTTCCAAACCTATGGGGAAGGTCTAGCTCCTTGAGTTGGACACCAAAATTTCGGGGCTTCTTCCCCCCCTGATTTAAAGCCCCACTCAAAATATTCTTAATGAGAACGTTATTTTTGTATCCTGTGTCAATCGTCTCCTTCTCCCTGTATTTTTCTAAGTGTCATAGACTTCCTGTGGTACTTTTTAGGAGTACAAGAAGGAGTATCACAGAATTGGGGGATTAGAAGGGAGAGTTGAGGCCATTTACTTTTTTTTTTCTTTTTTCTTTTTTTCTATTTTGTGGAGGGGAGAGGGCAGGGCCATTGGGGATAAGTGACTTGCCCAAGGTCACATGCTCAGTAGGTGTTAAGTGTCTGAGGTTGGATTTGAACTCAGGTCCTCCTGACTCCAGGGTCAGTGCTCTATTCACATTGCAGAGAATCTTAAAAAAGATATGTAACCAATCATATGAGTTTGGCCTCACCATCCACATAGGCAGGCTAAGTGAATAAGGAATATATATTCTCCAGATTAAGATACATATTTGGTTGAAAGACATATAGTGCTAACCCATCAGAATATGTGTATGGAAGAGACAGTGCAGATGAACAATAAGTTGTCACTAACATTGAACACGAAGGAGGGGATTGAAATCAGGAAATTAAAAAGCTTTAATGATCCCAATCTTCTCCCAGAAAAAGTCCAACTTTTTAATATGAACATTTAATATTTATCATATTACAATATGGCAGTGAGATGAAATACAGTGTCCCCTAAAGAACTTAATATGGGTGTGTTAGGATTTCTATCACTGGAGGGAATATTCAGGTCTGGGAGGTCAGAGATACATTTGAGTATTTGAATATGGATATATTATATTATATTTTTATATAATATATAATATAAAATACATATTTTATTATATATTATATTATATATGAATATTTATATTTATATGTGAAAAGAATGACTTCAGAGAGACTAAGTTGAGGCCGTGTGTAAAAAGCCATATGGCCTACAAAAGTCCACACGAATGTGACTCAAGAAGTCAGATAATGGACGGTATTGAGCATGTGATTGGGAAAGGAGGCTGGTAGGTAAGGGAATAAGAATAAAAGATAAGAGAGAGCCTAAATGCTACCACAGTACCTACATCATTTACAAAGACCTAGAGGAAGGTCTTTATTGTGGAGGAACAATGGAGGAATCAGAACAAGGAAGACAGAGCAGTTGGATTTTATTCTCTTCTGATACAAGAAAGCTATTCAACAATAAGGTCACAGTTCATTGAAATATTGAATTACTGTTTTTATTCACTTCTCTTTGTTGAAATCTGGGTATTTAATAAGGGCACCCAAAATTAAGAGAATCAAAAGTGGTATTAAGGAAATTGACAGTCAACAAGTTTGTACTTCTCAGAATTTATACCCTTCAAAATAAATTATTTAATTCCAGTGAAATAAATCTTTCCCTCCTTTTCACGTTTTCAAATGAAGAAACATGCTGAGAAACTCAGTATTTATGCAGGAAGACAGATGCTCCTTCATGCTAAGCGCACGAACATGCTTGTGTCTTACTAGGACTGAGTTTGGGACACAGAAGTAGAATAAGGGAATGCATTTGTTTATTATGGTGCTAGGTATGCATGTTAAGTATATCCATATTGATTCCATTTTTGTTATTGTTCAGTCGTTTTCAGTCGTGTCTGACCTTTTGTGACACCATTTGGGTTTGTTTTGGGGCAGAGATACTGCAGTGGTTTGCTATTTCCTTCTCCAGTTCATTTTACAGATGAGAAAACTGAGGCAAATAGTGTATAGTGACTTGCCCAGGGTCACACAGCTAGTAAGTGACTGAGATCATATTTGAACTCGGGAATATGAGTCTTCTTGACTTCAGTCCTGGCACTCTATGAACTGCAGCACCTAGCTGTCCATAGATCATTTCAACTGAGATACACACCAACCCAGAGATGTACATTACAAAGGTATTACTATGACCATTTTACAGATGAGAAAACTTAAATTTAATGTAATTACATATATTATTTGAGATTCACATCAACCCAGAGAGGAACATTTCATAGGTATTTATTATTATTATTATTATTATTATTATTATTATTATTATTATTACCATTTTTCAAATTTAGTGAATGCCTGTAGCAGAGTAAGAACCCAGGTCTTCCTGACTCTAAGTTCAGTGCATTATGTATGACATTATTAAAGAAAATGCCTAAGGTCCATTGTTGTAAATGTAAGCAAACATTGTAGTGCCTTTTCCTTACTTCTTAATGTAAAGAAATGGTTAATTGAAAAGAATAACATAAACTGTATTGATCATCATTGTTTTTATTCATTTTGGATAGATCCCAACATGTGGCAATATCCAGGGTACTGGTAATGAGTCATAGAGTCCTAGGGCTAGAAGGACTCTTGAGAGGTCATTCAACATATCTCCTTGCCTTTTTAGTAGAAATGTGTTGAAACTTTCTTGGGGAAAAGAAAAAAACAACTTATGTTTGGTAGGTGTTAGGATTTTAAGAGGTTTTTGTTTGTCTGTTTTGTAGGGGCTTTGTGGGTTTCTTTTCCCAGAGGAACAGGGGCACTGAAATTTAATAAACCCTCATGAACCATGGCAATATTTTCTCTACACTTTAAGGGGCTTTTCTACTGATGTTACATTCTAAAATACAGAGGGAATATCATGTGGTTAAAAGGAATATTGAATCCAGCAAGACCAGGTTTCAAATACCACTTCTGAAACCTCTAGATGTGTGACCTTGGGTAAGTCACACATTATGTGCCTCGGGCTTATCTACTAAGTTCTAGATGGTTTACATCTATGTTGAGGAAATTCCCTATATTCACAAAATGCCAGATCTTGTTTATAAAACTAATTGGTTTAAAAAGCAGCTTGGCAGAGTTCAAGAAAAGACCCAGGGGTTGGACATCAGTAGACTTGGAGTACAACTACCCATATTCAATCTTGGAGAAGTTCTGTATGTTCCTGGGCCTCAGTTTTCTCGTATGTAAAATAAGAATGTTGCACCAATCGATTTGTAAGATCCTTTCCAACTTTGATGCTCTATGACTACCTCATGGTTGGATTCAAAACACTTAGAGCCAAGGAGTCCATGAATACTCCCTTCTCTAATAAATCCACCCATTGTAAAACTGGGTGTCGGCCAGGGTCACAAGCTATAATGTGATCTAAAAAATTTCACACTCCTTCTGTATCATGCAAGCAGAAGCTAGGAATCAAAGCCCTGTCCTTGCATGGAAAAAGAGCCCATTTGTCTGTTTTGAAAGAGAATAGTGTAGGTGTTTGGGGCGTCTCAAAAAAAAAATTCATTTTCTGGTTAGAGGGGGGAGAAAGAGCGAGAGAGAGAGAGAGAGAGAGAGAGAGAGAGAGAGAGAGAGAGAGAGGAAAAGAGATAACCCCCAAGAAAGTCAAACTATCTATTTATTTAGTTATGTGTTTTGGGTTGCATTTTGCATTAATCGCTGCCACACACGGGAGCCCTGCAATTTATTATTGGTGATAAGTGTGGACAGCAACCATTATTTTCTCTCCCTGTTCTAAAATGTGGCATAGTGGGACACTTAGATTTATGGAACATGCATTATTCAAAACTCCAAGCCTGGCTGGGATGGCTCAGCAGGAATGGTCCCAGCTATTTGCAGAACCTTTCCTCTCCACCTATGTCACACACTTTCTCCAAAAATACTGGAGAATTTTACTGTGACACACACTTCTCCCAACACAGAGGAGGGAGCATTCCTATAAGGAAAACCCATTGGTACAGTCATCTTTCACAGAAGGGAGTGACCAGAAACCCTGATTTAACCTGGCACTTGAGGGCTTCTAGTAAAAGTGAGCGGTGTCTTGTGGGAAGTAATTAGGGAGAGATGATATTTTAATGCTACAACAAACTATATAATAAAAGCTGACATTTATGAAGTACTTCACAGTTTACAAAGCGTTTTATGTACATTAGCTCATTTAATCCTCACACAAATCCCTGGAGAAAGGGAGTACATGTGTTATTCTTCTCTTTAATGGATGAAGGAACAAATATCCCACAAAGGTGAATGACTTACCCACAGTACTATAGCTATCAGTCATTAAAACCAGAACTCAAACTCCAGATCCAGTCATTTTTTTTTTCTGTTTCACTCTTCTACCCTATATTTTTTTAAGGTTACAAAAAAGAGAAATAGCTGACCCAGTGGATAGAGTGCCTGGAGCCAAGAAGACCTGAGTACAAATCTAGCCTCAGTGACATACTGGCTGTGTGACCTTGGACAAGTCACTTGTTTGCCTCAGTTTCCTCTTCTGCAAAATGAACTGGAGAAGGAAGTTGAAAAATACTCCAGTATCTTCGCCAAGACCCCCCGCCCAAAGAGATCCAACCAAATCGGACGCTACCAAAAGAATACTAAATAACAAGAGAGAAAGGGAGTAAACATCTATATAGAAGTACTTTACAAATATGTCATTTGATCCTCCCAGCACTCCAGGAGTTAGACCCTGTTTGGTCCCCGTTTTTACAGCTGAGGAAACTGGAGAAAACACAGGTTAAGTGATTTGCCCAGGGCCACAAAATCAATAAGTGTCTGAGCTGGGATCTGAACTCAGGTCTTTCTGGCTCCAGGTTCAGTGCTCCATTCACTCTACAACCTAGCTGTCTCATAACCATATAATTTAATTTCTTTCTTTTCAAAACTTAGGAGAGTGATCTCGTCTCTATGAACTCATCATTAGGGCACTTTCTCCCATTTCTCTCAAATATATTTAGGTTTTGACATATGGCCAAGAGACTAAAGTTGCTAAAAAAAAAATGATTAAGGACTTGAAAAAATATTAGTAGGAAATTTGCTGGGGAATGGGGATGTGACAATATCAATATATCCACAAGGACAGACATCGGTCCTGCCATTTCCCTGGTACAGGGAGCTCCTGGGAATTCGTTTACCAACGCGGGTGTTCATTGTATTTACAACTTACAATCTTATTTGCCTGCAGTAGTGGTTCCCGAGCTTCCTGGTCTCGGCTCATGTGTACATTCTTATTACTGGGTACTCAGTAAACTGAAAATTATTCAGAACTCCCAATGGGTTCTTTTTTAATCTGGGTTATCTCTCTAATGAATAATTAAAATTTATTTGTTAATTCATTTTAAGTAGCAATAATAAACCTAATATATGAAAATCATAATAATATATTTTACAAAATATATATTCCAAAACAATATTAATAAGACATTTATATATATATGTATATATACATATATATTTTTTTAAACAAAAAATATTAGGAAGAAAAATAGCATTGTTTATTTTTGCTAATCTACCTCATGTCTGATTTAACGAAAGACAACTGGCCTTTATATCTGCTTCTGTATTCAGTCTGCTAGTGTATGCTGTTTTGGGTGAAGTATATGAAGATAATCTGGCCTCAAACATATATATATGCATATATATATGTGGGAAAGGGAGGAGAATTTTCATAGATGAATAATCCCTTAGTATTCTTATGAACATTGTTTTGATTTTTCAGATACCGTAAAAAGGTCTTAGAGACTTCAAGAGGTACATAGACCCCCCCCCCCTTTTGAAAATCACTAGCCTAGAACCCCGTTTTAATGACTCCTCAGGATCACACAGCCAGGATACGTGGGTACATGTTTACTTGCTGCAAGGCCTGCTCTTTCTTATGCGTCCAAGGCAAATATAACCAAAATAAAGGTGACATTCAAAGAACACTCCTCAGCTTTAAAAAACTTTCTAGGTCATTAATCAGCCAAATCATTTATTAAGTAGCTACTGTTACAGGAACTGTGGTGATTGACAAGCAAGCAGGAAGATACATACTTTTGCATGTTATTGCTCCATTTTACAGATAAAGAAAATGAGAATCAGTCCAATTAAGTGACTTATCTGTGGGGGTTCAACTAGGAATTGACACAGGTTTGATTCAAACCCAGCTCCATTCTGATGTCAAATCTAGCATTCTCTCCACTGTGCCACAAAAAGACAGCACTCTTAGGACAGTTTAGGAACATCAGGTTCAAGATTTTAAAACAAATAGACATAGATGTGAGCTGAGCATGGGCTAGGTGTGGTAACAAGCCCCCTGGGTGAGAATTCCCAGTGGGTATTGGGCTAAGAGGAAGGGGAAGGGTGAAAGGGAGCACTCCCTCAGAGAATACCCATTCACCCACCTAGCACTCAACGTACATCTATGATAATAGCTGTTGTGCCACATATACATAATTCATGAATGCTTTGGTGACCAGGGCCTGATAGGTGCTGGCTAAAGCATCATTTAAAGAGATGCAGCTGATCAGAAAGAGGAGAAATAAAGCTGCAAGTTGTTGTGTACTAATAAGAGAAGCCTAAAATCAAACAGGGATGAGCTGGAATTTCTGGCGTTGGATGAAAACTATAATTGGCATTTGTGTAACATGGTGAGATAAGAAGAATCAATAGGACCATGTAATCCCCAGCTATAGCTGATACTGAAAAGGCAGATAACAGAGGAAGGTGGCTGGTGTCCAGGGCTGAAGACAGCTGCTCCAGTGCTGTGATTCCAGGCCTGACAATGACTTCCTCAGCCTTCCAAAAGCCACTTTCCTACCTTTACTTTTCTCACATACCTGAGCCTGGAAATTCCTCAAGGGCAGCCAATGAGATTTTATCATATATGGTGCTCCTTAGCCCCCAGTAGACTCATTTTATATGAGCCCAGGAACTACATATATATACCCTAAGTCTATATGTTGCTGTTGCTGCTGAGCTATTATGTCTCTTGGAGTTGAAATGATACGTTCATTCATTTAACAAACATTTCTTAAGTATTGACTTTTTTGCAAAACACCACATGATACACTCGGTTAGTTTTTTTTTTTTAATCAGAGAAATTGTGTGAAATGAGCAATAGTTTAACAAAGTAGAAGTTTAAGACTATATTTTATGATTTGATTTATGTAACTCCTGGATTCTGGGCTCGGTCTGGTAGCGTGGCAAGCACCCTAGCACACCCAGAATGGCCTACTAACATAGGTTCTTTGATCTGCTTTGCTAAAAGACAACTTTTAAAGGGGTCAACAACTTTCTTTAACTACAGATAAGCAGAAAATATAAGCAGAGAAATTAGCACAGAGATTAAATAGACAAGGCTTCTACTGTCAGAATAAAGTAATACAACCACCTACATACAACGCTGGATTGGAAAAGCACAGACTTCTGGGTAGTTGGGGGGCTCTTAACAAATGGCTACTCAGAGTCTCATACAGGGAATCAAAATGTCCTTCTCATAATCAAACCCCCAAAGTAAAATACCATCCTCCCAGTACATAGTTTTCAACTGATAGGCTCAGAGCCAGAAGGCAACACAACCCTCAGTGATTCAGTGCTTAATTAGCTTAGTACCAAAAGGTGTGAAAGCCTTCCTAGAAGCAAGCCTCCCTGTAAGCAAGTTTCCCCCTAAACAAGCTCCTCCTTGAACAAGTTCCTCCCCCAATGGACTCTATATGACTCAGGAGGTATCACAGCTGTGAAAGCCCCAAGATATCCATGACTGAAATACCTGTGTACCTTTAGACCTGAGAACACAGCTCTGGTTCCAAGGGAAAAGGGGTGCTCTGTTAATGGAGAGGGGAAGATCTTCCTTATTCCATTAATTAACCAACGGGTTAGTACACCTGGGAATTTAAGACCTGGGATTAACCAAAAGGTTTTCTACTGAGAGGAACCTCAGCCCAGACCCATCTCAGATCAGATCTTAACACTGAAATTGTAAAGAAATACCATATTACCATTTATTTGTATGGTATTATGCTTCTGCTGGTGCTACACGAAGGAAAAGAAAGACAGTCCCCACTCTCAAGGAGTCTATTAGAGAAGATTTTTATCTTTAACGACATTTTCACTAGTAGGAGTTAATTTTTGAGTTGATCTGTTCCTTCAGAGAATGCTCATTCCATAAGAGTTGACCTGGAGTCTTAAAATAAGAGCTACATCAGCGATCAGACAGTTCTGGGAGGTAAATATACAAGGAGAAGATAATCTTCATTTCCCCTCCACTCTTTTCATGTCTCTTCACATTTTCCCAGGGAGCATAGGACTAACAATTCATTATAATATAGTAATGTAATATAACAGAATAATGTAATATAACATATTGTGGTAATTTGTATTAGAACATCTAGTGATGCTGACTGATGAGAATGAAAACATGTTACCAGTGAGATGTAAAATGGTATCTAAAGAGACCCCTTAAGGATTTAGCTTCTGGAACAGACACTTCCTCCCGTAACATCACATTTTAAAAGAGTCCTCCTTTGTAAAGTGATGCTTCCTACCAGTGGACTGTAAACAGGCATCCATTAAAAAGCAACCTTTCTGTTCTTGTTTACTGGTTGATTTGTCATGTCCACCCCCCCTCTTTTTGAAGTGAGGATAAACCAGACATGCAGTAATCAAGTGAAGCCAGAAAGTAATAGAAGATGTCTAGGAATATATGTATATGTGCATATAAAGTGAGAAGTCACCTTTTAGTAAAGGGTGAGACATATGTGATGGCGTATTAAAAAAAAAAAACATGTGGCTTTGAGTCAGATATCCTACGTTTACGCCTTGTTTTCCCTATTTGCTACACATAGTACCTTGAAAAAGGCATTTCACATGCTCTAAATCACTATTGATTCGAGAAATGCAAATCAAAACAACTTTGAGGTACCACATCTCACCAGTCAGATTGGCTAAAATGACAAAACAGGAAAACGACAAATGCTGGAGAGGATGTGGAAAAATTGGAACACTAATGCATTGTTGGTGGAGTTGTGAATTGATACAACCATTCTGGAGAGCAATCTGGAACTAT
>JAQQSV010009944.1:0-13383 GCA_028646515.1 Pseudochirops corinnae
CCCAGTTGCATGTAAAAAACAAATTTTTTAAAAACATTAGTTTTTAAAACTTTGAGTTGCAGAGTTTTTCCTTCTTCCTTCCTCACCCACCCCCCACTGGGAAGATAAGCAATTCAATATAGGTTGTACATGTGTAGTTACCCAAATCATTTACATAATTGTTATATTGTGAAAGACTAACTATATTTCCCTTCATCCTTTCCCGCCCCTCACTTATTCAAATTTTCTCCTTTGACCCTATCCCTTTTCAAAAATGTTTGCTTCTAACTACTCTCAATCTATACTTGAACAAGATTCTCCTCTGAAACATTAGCAGCCAGTGGTCATACAGCAGATGGTCTCAGGATCACCTAAAGTCACATTAGGTTTTTTCTTTTGGCTCTTACTTCTCACTCCCGACTCATTTTGAGGCTGTAGTCTATGATGACACCTAGATCCTTCTGCCATGACCGCTTGTTGGATCCTCCTCCTCCTTTCTCTGCTCCTGTAGTGGATTCTCTGAACTCAAGATTTAGACTCTGTTTATCCCTGAATTTGACTTTATTAGATCTGTCTCATTGTTCTCTGCCTGTCTTGTTTTGGATCTTGTGCTATCACCTGACATGGTAGTAACCTCTCCCAGCTTTCTGTTATCTGTAGAGTTGATTAGCATCCTGGCTCTCCTTCCTCCATGTGATGGAAAAAAGTTGTTGAAAAACAGAGGACTTCAGATGGAACCATGGAGAGTTCTGTTAGGGGCCTTCTTCCATCTTGACCTCAAGCTCTTAAAGACCACACTCTGGGTCTGGTCCCTCACCTAGTTCTGAATCCCCCTAGGTCTGTTATCATCAACGCCGCATTACTCTGTCTTGTCTATGAAGAAAGTATTTTCAATTTATCAAGCATTTACCGAACATGGGCATTGTGTCAGTTGTTAGTCAATCATATTTGACTCTTCTCTGATCCCATTTGGGGTTTTCTTGGTAGAGATCCTGGACTGGTTTGCCATTACCTTCTCTAGCTCATTTTACCGATGAGGAAACTGAGGCAAACAGGGTTAAATGACTTGCCCAGGGTCACACAGCTAGTGTCTTCTGATCTACCATTTTGATAATCCTGTTGAAAAATGACATGAGGTTAGTCTGGCATGAATTTTGCTTAACAAAGCCACATTGGTGCTCATTGATTCCCAGGGGGAGGTAGACTGGTGTAGTGGCTCGAGTTTTAGGCTTGGAAGACCTGGGTTTGAATTCTACCTCCCACAGTCTCTGTTGTCATGGATAAGTCATTCATTTTCTCAGAGCTTCAATTTTTTCATTTATAAAATGATAATAATAATAGTTACACCACCGTAAGCCTTATGGGTTTTGTTGTGAAGAAGATATTTTGCAGCCCCTAAAATCCTATAGAATCACGAACTATTCTTTCTCACAAGTCATTGTTTAATGTTACCTTCTAGGGTTTTGCTAGGAATTAGAATCCATTTCATGAAGCTATAGTTTGGAGATTCTGCTCTCCTTTCATGAAAATTGGCCATTTTTTTTTTTTGTTCTTTGTTTCTGTGTCACTTTTTTCTGTTTGCTAAGATTTTTTTTTAGAGATCCCTGATAGGCTCAACCAGTCACATGTCAGTCCTTCCTATTCTGAGATATGGTGTTCACTGTATTCAGGAAGGGCACCTCTCTTCTTACTGACCTTATATTTTAACTGTTTGTTAACCATTTCTTTCTATCCTTCTCAGACCTGGGAACATTCTTTCTCCGAAAAGAAAACTGATGCCAACTAAGGATTGAGAAGTTCTGCCTTCTTTCCATTGTCCATTATCATTATTCAGTCTTTCCTGAACAGCGAGTGATCCTGTCCTTACTTTGATCGTGCTTTAGCCTCCAACGTAGCAGTTTTGTGGTCTGTGTGATCATTGTCAACCTTGGCTCCCTCAAACAATAAACATTTACTAAGCACCTGCCATGTGCCAGGCATTGTGCTGACACTGGGCGTTAGCTGTTGTGACCTACTTTAGCTTGCCACACATCCTTCAGCAGGTCCCTCCTTCATTCTGAATCTCATTTCCTTCACTGGGTAGCTTCACACAGGACCTAAGTCCCTCCAACTCTGACACTGCAGGTTGTGTTGGAGCCAGAGACCCTGGGTTTGACTCTAGGTTCTGCCATTTAACTCTCTGTATAAGACTTGGGAAAAGTCACTTACTCTCCCAGGGCCTTAGGGGGTTAGACTAGATGGTCTCTAACGTTCCTTCAGCCCCAGAGCTCTGATGCTTTACAATTCAGTGACCCCAGCCTCAATCCCCTTCCAGGAGCCTCCATCTCCCAACTCAGTGGCTGTCCCCCTCACCTCAATACTCTTCCCTCTTCATCTCTACCTGTGGGCTTCCTTCCATCCTAGGCCCATCCTAGCCCCGATATTCCCTGTTCTGACGCCATCCTCTGCCTCTTTGTGTCCTAGCTTGGACATCAGCATGCTTCATGGGTTCGTCTAAGTACAGACCATAATGGAGAGAAAGGGGGAGGGATTCCTGTTCATCTATGCCTAGGATTAGGTGGCCTCTGAGGCCCCTTCTGGCAGCTAGGTGGTGCAGTGGATAGAGTCCTGGGCCTGGAGTTAGGAGGACCTGAGTTCAAATCTAGCCTCAAACACTTAACTAGCTGGGCGACCTTGGGCAAGTCACTTAACTCAGCTTGTCTCAGTTTCCTCATCTGTAAAATGAACTGAGAAGGAAATGGCAGATCAGTCCAGTGTCTTTGCCAAGAAAATTCCAGATGGTGTCACAAAGAGTCAGACACAGGTGAAATGATCGAACAACAAGAGATCCCTTCCAACTCTGTGCTTGAAGCATTTGCAGTGAAAACACACACATTCAGAAACAATGCACCAGGGGCAGGTGTGTGCAGAAAAAGGCTGCCTACTTCCAGGCTGAGTAGTGCATAAGCTAGATGGAGAGGCAGCAAGGTTCAGCAGGTGGAGGGCAGAACCTGGGCTCAGGAATCAGTCTTGGCTTTCACTTTCAACTTGGATACTTAATAGCTCTGTGGCCACGGGCCAGTTACACTCTCCTACTCAAAAAATTCCTGGGGCTCGTTCTTTTTTACTCAGGGATCAAGTATAAAATTCTCTTTAAAGCCCATTATAACCTGCCCCCTTCCCACCCTCCCAGTCTTCTTCACACCTCACTCCCCATCATTCACTTTACAATTCAGTGACCCCAGCCTCAATCCCCTTCCAGGAGCCTCCATCTCCCAACTCAGTGGCTGTCCCCCTCACCTTGATACTCTTCCCTCTTCATCTCTACCTCTGGGCTTCCTTCCAGACTCAGCTCAAACCCACTTTCTTTTTTTTTTAAATTTATTTTTAGTTTTCAACATTCACTTCCATAAGATTTTTGAGTTCCAAAAAAAATTTAAAAAAAGAAAAAAGATTTTTGAGTTCCAAATTTTCTCCCCATCTCTCCCCTTCCTCACCCCAAGGTGGCATGTAATTTGACATAGGTTCTACATATACATTCATATTGAACCTATTTTCACATTACTCATTTTGTAAAGAAGAATTAGAACCAGTGGGAGGAACCACGAGAAAGAAGAAACAAACACAAGAGAAAAAGAAAGAGCGAACACTATGCTTCGATCGGCATTTAGACTCCATAGTTCTTTTTCTGGATGTGGACAGCATTTTCTATCATGAGTCCTTTGTACAAACCACACCTTCTTTTTTTTCTATTTTTTTTTTCAGGGGGGAAGGCAGGGCAGTTGGGGTTAAGTGACTTGGCCAAGGTCACACGGTGAGTAAGTGTTAAGTGTCTGAGGCTGGATTTGAACTCAAATCCTCCTGACTCCAGGGCCGGTGCTCTATTCACTGCAACACCTCGCTGTCCCCAAACCGTACCTTCTTAAGAGAACTCTCCCTTCTTCCCACCCTCCCAGCCACTGCAGTTGCCTCTCTTTGAGATGACCTCCCGTTTTTATCCAACATATATCTCACATACTCATAGTTGATGACATGTTGTCTCTCCCACCAGACTGGGAGCTCCTCGAGGGCAGGGACTTCATTTTTTGCATTTCTTTCCATCCCTAGAGCTCAGCATAGCTCCTGACACATAGTAGGCACTTCTTGACTTAACAGGCTCCCTGAGTCTCCATTGGCACAGTTGTGAAATGGGGATGATCATAGACATTAATGACCACCCAACAGTGTCTCTGTGAGAAGTAGCTCATCTAAAGTGCTTTGCCAACCTTCGTAGCATTATACAAATACCACATATATGTTTTTCTGACCTTGGGCATAGCTCAGTCCTTTCTAGGTAGGCAACTACTCTTTCCTGTCCAGCCTTTCCATGTCCACCAGGAGGCTGGTATCTTCTGTGCCAGAGGACCACCTCCTTGACCTGAAATTGCTTGTTTGGCCTGTGTGTGCCCTTTGGGCCAACCTCATTCATCCAGGTTTACTGAGCTATTCATTGATTCTGGGCCTGTTTAGGATGCTGTGCTCACAATCCTGTGCAACCACAGGATTGCAGAAACCCACGAGCTTTGAGGTGGAAGGGTCCTTACAAGCCATCTGGTCTAATCCTCCTAATTAGCAGATGAGGAAACTGAGGCCCATTGACTAAAGCTAGTTAGTTGCAGAAATAGAATTCAAGCCTAGGTCTTCTGACTCAAGTCCAGAACTCTTTTCCTTCCACCAGTCTACCAGACTAGAGGTAACTAGAGCTCTCCCTGGATTATGTTGAGAGTTTGAGTAGATAACTTTTCCAAATGCTTGAGGGTCCCCCTCCTCCAGAAAATAGGGGACTTTGTGGCAATTCAGCAGATACAACTTAAACACCTGCCCTGGGAAACACCCATAGCTAGGCCTTAGGTATTTCCCTGGTCGCCGTAGAGTTCATTTTCCTTTAGGCTGTTGCTGTCAGTGGAGTATTTGACTGGTAGCAGAGTTTATCTATAAGCTGCCTGAAAATAAGGACTTTTATCGTCGTCTTTGGAGCCCCAGCACCCAGTGTGCTGGCACTGATTAAATGGAAGGACTGTTGGTTGGCAGTATTAAAACAGAAGTCTTGCTGGGTCAGCCCCTTAGGCATCATCATCCACATTTCCACCAGTGTTTTGTTTAGCTATCTGCCAGGGCCTCCTTCAGGATGGGATAGCTGAGGATCAGCTGAGTAGTTCCTGGCCTATGTGGCCTTGGCATTGTGAAGGTGGGATAGACCAGGTTCATCATAAATGATTGAACCTGGAAAAGGAAGGACTTGGTGGCAATAGAGGAACATGAGTATTGCTTTCAGTTATATGAAGGGGTGTGATTTGGTCTTTAATGCCCTGGGAGGGCATCTGCACCAGCGAAGTTGGGGGTAAGGAGAGAGGTGGCAGATTCTGTCTCACTTATAAGGAAGCACCTTCTAGAAACTGAAACCTACAAGGAGGAGAGGTAATGAGTTCCCTGTCCCGAAGAGGCCAGTTGACTCATGTGTTGGGTATAGGTTGGATGAAATGGCGCCTTTGAGCTCCCTCAATTCAGAGATTTCTAGGATCCTCCTTCAGATAAAAGCCCTATTCCTTATTACCAGTATCATCATGTTTCTTGGCCTCAGTCTCCCTGCTATAAAAATTTTAAGGGTTGGATTAGACAATCTAGCATTCTTCCTGGCTTTAGATGCTGTGACCCTCTCTGACCTTGACATTAAAAGCCAATCAAATTCTTTTTCAGGTTAGGGAAAAGTTAAGTTACCTGAAAGCAATTGTCCAGTACAGAGGAAACATCAAAGAGAAGAGGCCAGACCTTTATTCTGTAAGTATGAGCTTTGCTCGAGGGGGCAAGGCAGTGGGGAGGTGGGGGGAGGTGAACAGAAGCCCTGGGGGATGGGCAGCTGGTGAATGGCATCAGAGATCTTTGCACTTGACTAGTCTGTGTCACTGGGCTTTGAGGAAGACTAGAGATGGCCCTGGAGCTTGGGGAAGGCCTTGGACCACACCGACGGGCCCTTCAGGGCCATGCCAGCTCAGAGTCCTGGTTGAGAAGGGCTCCTGGGCTTTGTGAGCTACAGACAACTTGGCCGAATCTGGAAGGTGGTGAAGACAGACAAGGTGTGCTTTGAACTGGAGGTCAGAAATGACTTCCAGGAAGCCCAGGGGCCATGTGCCTGTGTCCCTGGAGAGTCCAATTCCTATACCTTTTCTAAGTCCTTCTAGAACCAGGATAATGATTCTCCTTGACAGCTAAGCTTTCCCCTCTCCTGGTACAGTGGACTGAATTCATGGCCTTGGGGAAGAGTGTGCCCAATGCAGAGCTGGAAGACATTGTTTACTCCCAGAAGCCCAACCAGTGCTGTATGCTGATCTATACCTCGGGGACCACTGGACAGCCTAAAGGGGTGATGCTCAGTCATGACAACGTGAGTGTGTTTTTTCTTCCCCATGTCAGCTCTGTAGAAGGTGATGTCAGACATGCCACACCTTCCAGTGTATGTTGAAAATCTGTCGAATAGCTTGCCTCACAGGGCGTTGACCTCCTGTCTCTGGAAGGGTGCAAGCAGAGACCCCGTGTTAAGGATATTGCAGAGGAAATCCCTTCCGGCTCTCACATTCTGTGATTCCACATATGAATGCAGAAACTCACTTTGGGGCCCTGAAGGACACTGTTGGGTGATGGACAACCGTATTTAATAACTCTCTGGGGTTAAATAAAACTTGGTGTGTTACTTTGGCAGCCATTGTCTCATGTTATTCTCAGTCCTCACCCTGAAGATCTTTGGGTTATGGGCGGTGTTTTCAACACTGCTGATTGAAGGCAAGGATTTACTTACCCTACAGGCCACAGATTTGCCATCAATTCTTAGGGCCATGGGCCTGGTGGTTTCTCTCCCACTCTGTTCCCAAGCTCTTTCCTACCTTGTGTGATTGCTGTGGTTGAGGCTTTGTGACCGTAAAATATGCTTCACTTTCTAATGTGACCTAAAAGCTGGTGATTGATTTAGTAAATATTAATCAAACCCTTACTCTAGGATGTTCTGATCTTTCAGACATTTGTCAAGCCACCTGCCCTGTGCTGGGTGGGCCCAATTGGCATTGTAGGGGATATGGAAATAGATTAGATAATCTCTGTCCTCAGGGAGCTCATAGTCTGTTTGATGGAGAAACAACACAGACAAGGTCTTATGCGGGAGCTTCTGCTGCAGTTGCATACCCCAGTCTTGTCTGTCCCTGGTTTACAAAAAGTGACTGTCTTTCAGATCACATGGACGTCGAGAATGGCGACCATGGGCCTCACGTTGAGTTCACCCCCGGAACAGCAAGAGAGTGTGGTGAGCTACCTCCCGCTCAGTCACATTGCTGCCCAGATGATGGACATCTGGTTACCCATGAAGGTTGGGGGCACCACGTACTTTGCTCAGCCCGATGCTCTCAAGGTAAGGAAGTCCAGAGAGCTGCCTGGGCCACTGTCAACCCAGTGTTTAATTGTAGGGTCAAGGAAGAACTCGAGGCTTTGTAAGTGATGGGGGTGGGTGCCTGAAGCCATTGTGTTGATGCTTGCTCTTCTTTGAGTCATTCTAAGTCTGTAAGGCCTAAAATCTTAGGGCATCCCCTACCCCTTCACCTTGGCTAGGGTCATATAGCTTGTGCACATCTGTAGAGGATTTGAACTTGGGTTTTCCTGATTCAAGTTGAGCGCCCTAGTCATTATCACAGGTGCGGGACTTGAAATCAGAAGGACCTAGGTTCAAATCTTGCTTCTAATATTTATTAGCAACATGACCCTAAGAAAGATTTAAGCTCAGCCTCAGTTTCCTCTATTGTGAAATGAGGAAGATAATAATATCCATAGTTCCTACCTTACGAGGTGGTTGTAAGGTTCAGATGAGAGTAACCAGTGAGTAAGATGGGGTAAACCAGAGCTTACTTGGAAGTCACCCTGGAGCCTCCCACTTGGTTTACTTTTTTAAAAAACTTATCCAAGCTCTAGACTGGGGGGTGTTTTTTGGTATTTTCTTTCTCATTGATAAAATTGTAATCTCATTAATTAGTTTGAGCCCATATCCCAGTTCACTAAATATTAATTATTTAATGAGTTGGAGAAAAATTATTGTTCCCAGTGGTGATTATTTTTCACCATATAATGAATGACTTAATTTCCTATGGTTAAATAAATATTAAAATCACTGACTTGATACCTTTTATTAATAAGTTTTATAAACTGTCACTTAACACCAGTTCATTTGTCTTCCCTTGTGAAAACTCAGTTCTATGTTAGGTTTTCTCAAGATACCAAGGACAATCTGTTCTAAAAAGTTCTCATTAAAAGATAAAGGTGAAAACAGCTTCTTTGGGAAAAAAATCTTCCTGTTCCCTTTCTCTGTCTTCATTAGTCTCTCAACAGCCAGGACAGGAACAATGTCTTGAACTTCTCTCAAATAGCAAAACCAATCAATACATTAAAAAAGCCTAAATTCTTATATGCACTTAGGTACTTATCCTTCCCTGTCTCTGTGATCACTGTTAATAATTTCATTTCCTAACTTATATAATGGATCCGAAGTAAAAAAGAAAAAATGCTCTCTCCATTATTCCATAGAGAGGCACCTCATAGCAAGACATTTTTAACTGCTGGTACAAATTGTGTGTGCGTGTGTGCACGTGCGTGTGTGTGCGTGCATGCGTGTGTGTTTGTGTGTGTGTTTTACATGTCACTTGGCTTTTTTTTTAATTTTTAAATTTAAATTAAAAAAAATTATTTTATCTCTACTTGGCTTTTAAAGATGCAGTAATGATATCTCTCATCTCTAGGAAAGTCATTTGAAACAAGACTTACGTATATAAAGTGGTGTGTAAACTTTAAAGCGTTATATAAGTGTTAGTCATTTTAAAGGAGGGGTTTTTTTGACCTTTGATCTGTATAGGGAAATGTCAGTGAGGAAACTCTTCCTATCCAGATCAGTACTCACTCTGAAAACTGTTACCTTGAAAAGTTACCTGAAAAGCACTAAAAGGTGAGGTGACTTGCATAGTCACACAGTCAGTCTTTGTTAGAAATGAACCCAGAACTTCCTGACTCTAAGACTGATTTTCTTTCCATTACACCATGTTGCCTCTTTTATTCTTATTTTTTCCTTTGGTTCAGTCATGTACAACTCTTTTTAACCCCATTTGGGGCTTTCTTGGCAAAGATACTGGAGTGGTTTTGTCATTTCCTCCTCCAGCCCATTTTATGGATGAGGCAACTGAGGGAAACAAGGTTAAATGACTTGCTTGGGGTCATACAGCTAATAAGCTGTCTGAGGCCATATTTGAATGCAGGAGGATGAGTCTTCCTGGCTCCAGGCCTTGGCACTCTTATCTGCTATACCACCTAACTGCCCTGTTAGTATTATTAGCCTAATAAATTCTTGTAAATCGGATCGAATGGATGAGCACCAGATTTGGAGTCCGGTACCTGGGGTTTGAATCCTGGCCCTGATCTCGTGTGACTTTGGACACACCATGTTGGTTCTCTGGGCCTGTTACCTTTCCTATAAAATGGAGGAGTTGGACTCAGCCTCTTCTCTGGTCCTAAACCCAGTACCTTTCCCGCTGCCCCACCTTTCTTCTTCCTTCTTTGCCATCTGTAGTTTGACTTTGGTATTTGGGAGTCATGTGGTGCCCACCTGGCCACTGGTGGGTCGATTCCTTGGCAGGCTGGAATCTTCCATTCATCCAGTATTAATTCAGTAGGCATTGATCCAGCTCTCTCTGTTGTGAGTGGTATGCCAAGGGTGGGTGAAATACTAAGAGACCCAGGCTCTTGGTTCTGACCTTTCTCTGTTTCAGCCTTAGGTCTGTGTCTAATCCCCAAAGCTTCAAGCTGATGGAGTAGCCAGACTGCAGCTGGGACCCAGATGTTGGGAAGGAGTAGAAGAAGGAGCCCTGGGGAGCTTATGATGATGTTTATGGGATCCATTGCAGGAGAATAATCCTGAGTTCAAATCTGGACTCACACACTTACTAGCAGTGTGACTCTGGGCAAGTCATTTAACCTTGTTTGCCTCAGTTTCCTCATCTGTCAAATGAGCTGAAGAAGGAAATGGCAACCCACTCCAGTATCTTTGCCAAGAAAACCCCAAATGGGGTCATAAAGAGTTGGACATAACTGAAAAACTACAGCCCCTTGACATGGGTATTGGTCCTTATTCTACCCTTAACTAGCTGGGTGAATTTGGGAAAGTAAATTAATCATTGTTGGCAATTGTTCATTGGTAGAATACAACACACAGGTGTTGCCTACTAGGGTATATAAAAATCAGGAGAATGGGTCAGCAGGGTAGAGCATGGGGCTTGGGGGAAAGGTACAGAGCAAATTTTATAAGCAAACAATGACAATTTGAGTGTAGTGTTTGATAATACAATTTCAGTGTAATTTAGAAAATGTTTGCTATTTATTTTGTGTGAATCAGTGCACAAGTATTAAGCTACCTCTGAGGCATTGTCTTCATTAGGACAGTAGGATTGAAGACCAGAGAATGAAGCAGTCCCTGCTGCCGAGGGTCTTACCTTCTCAAGGGGGAGACAAGTGTGTATAAAAATGTAAACAACTTCAAGTTAATAAATATAGATGATACGGTTTTTGGGGAGAAGGGAGTGGCACGTGAAGAAGATAGTGTCTGAGCTGCAACTTGAGGACGGAGATTCTCTTAGGGGGCACAGGTAAGGTGGGAGCTGTATTTGAGAGATGTTCCAAAGCTGAGATCGACAGGCTTAGCAATAGGTTGGGTGTGGAGGGTGAGGGATATAGTGGTGACAAACCCAGGATGCCCTGGTAGAAGGGGTTTCCTCATTGGTCGTTCTGTATCCTGATAAAATCACAGCTCTTATATCCTCAAAAAAGCCATCATCCTGGCTTGTGTTCTGTGGTTGGTGCATTATGATTAAAGTGTCTGACTCACAACACGGTCTGTGTCACACGTGAAGAAATAGTGCAGCTAGGTGGGGCAGTGACATGGAGTCAGGAAGACCCGAGTTCAAATCCAGCCTCAGACACTTAACAGCCGGGCAGGTCACTTACCATCAGCCTCAGCTGTCTCATCCATGTGCCATTTTAAAACACAGCTATTTCTTATATTTATAAAATGCCACCTACCTCCCAGGCTGGTTGTGAGGATCAGAAGACAGAACATAGCAAGTACATTGCAAGCTTTCAAACGCTGTATACGTGCTAGTAATTATCAGAATAGAAGTGGAGACCAGAGGAGGAAAAGCAGTTTGCCTAAGGTCATCTTGGACTCGCGAGGTGTTCCGTTGCCATTTGCACAAGTGGGACCAGAACTCGGGTCTCTCACCTCAGCTTGGAGGGCTTCCCATGAGGCTGTGTGTAGCAGCAAGCACCCTAGCATGCCCAGGATGGCTGCTAGCACAGGTTCTTAGATCTGCTTTTCTAAAGGAAAGCAACTCAAAATGGGTAAACAGTTTTACTTCAATCAGTAACATATCATTTACCTAGTTCAGGGGAAAAAGTCAGCACCCTGAACTTCAGAGAATGCAAACAGAATACAGGCAGAGAAGTTACAAGCAGACAGAGAAACAGATCAACAGACGGGCTTCCAGTCGTAGGACCATTACACACATACTTAGTCAGTTACCAGAGAGGGAAGCATCAACATCTGGGTTTTCAAAGCCTGGGGGCTCAACGGCTTCCCAGAGTCTCGCCTGACCAAATCACACAACTCTTTCCAAAGTGAGCCCCAAAGCAAAACCTCACATCAGCAGTTTATATAGCCTTCTCCTGGATCAGAGAATGTCACAGCCCTCTTGACCCACTGCCCAATCACAAAGTAATAAGGTGTGGGCGTTGCTGAAGAACAAGCCTCCTGCCACAGGCTCCATGTGACCACATTCAGCCTATTAGGGGGCAGAGTATACTTTCAAATCAGGAAAGGTTCTCAGAGCCCCTTAAGCCACTTAAGCAAAGGGCCTAGAGGCAGGGAAGATCTTCAGGTTCCCATAACACCATGCCACTCATGTGGCTTCCATGCAGTGCCTTTCTGCCGGGGGCTTAAAAGGCCAGCTTCCCTCCTGGCTGCAGGGATAACTCAGGAACATGCTGGTGGCACTTGGCTTTGTGACCTTGGGTGAGTTAATGACCCCTCTGTGCCTATAAGCAAGTCTAACTCTGTAAGACATGTCACCAGCCACCTACTGAGCTGGAGCTGCTTCAGTAGAAGGAATTTCTCCATGAGAGTTTCCTGCCTGGATAAATTCAGGGCACTGGATTCCTCAGGGAGTAGTTGTGGGGAAGGGATGGTGCAAAGTCTTAAAGTTTCTGCGGAGACAGGGGGTCTGGGAAGGATTATTTTCTTTGAGCTTTCTCCTAGTTGCTGTTTCTGTTGTGTGAAAGTTCAGGGACTAAATCATAGGCTTTCAAGGTGGAAGGGGTCCTAGAGATCACATCTAGCCCAGTCCCCTCAGTTTATAGCTGGGAAAATTGAGGATCAGGATTCAGGATGTACTTAGGTACATGATGTCTCCCCATTAGAATGTAAGCTCCTTGAGGGCAGAAACCTTTTCCCTTTGTGCCTGACATATTCATAATAAATATTTAATGTTTGTTAACCAGAGTGGGCTGGGGGATTTATTAAAGGATGCACAGTGAGTACTTCTCCAACCACTGGGACCCTTGAACCCAGAGGCTTGGACCTCACTGTATCTTCAGATCAGAGATATCTACTTCTCTCCTCTTGTCTGGCTCAGGGCACGTTGTCCATGACGTTAAGGGAGGTGAGGCCCACGGCATTCCTGGGAGTACCCCGGGTCTGGGAGAAGATGCAGGAGAAGATGAAGGAAGTCAGCGCCAATTCTTCCACGTTTAAGAAGAAAGTGGCTTCATGGGCCAAAACTGTTGGTTTTCAGAAACACATGAAGCGGATGAATGGGTCAGTGAAGAGCATGTGGAGGGCTTGTGTCTGTGCCTGGCATGACCTTTCTTCAGTAGGGAGCTAGAGCCATTGAGACATTTCTTACCTCCCACTTGTACCTGAGGAGGAGTCCCCTCTGTAACATTGCTGCTTCCACTTAAAGACCTTCAGCCACGGGGTCTCCCTGCCATGAAGCCCATTGCACTGCTCCTTAGATTATAAACTTCCTGAGGGTGGGACCTGGCTTCCCTTTCTTTGTATCCCTGGTGCTTAGCACAGAACCTGGCACAAAGTAAACATTTTATAAATGCTCATTAACCAGATTGCTGACAGTTCTAATTATCAAGAAAGATTTCCTTTCATTAGGCCTAAATTTAGACCCAAGTTCTGATCTCAGATCTGGCATTTATGATTGACACTCTCTCTCTCTCTCTCTCTTTTCCTCTCTCGCTCCCCCTCTTTCCTCTCTCTCCTCTCTCCCTCTCTTCCTCTCTTTCTCTCTCCCCTCTCCCCTCTTT
>JAQQSV010009945.1:0-13383 GCA_028646515.1 Pseudochirops corinnae
CAGGTTATCTAGTCTCTCTTGTGTTTTTCAGATAAGGAAACTGAGGCCTATAGAGGTGAAGTGATGCCCAATGTAGTTTTTGTTTTATTTGTTGCTGGGATTAGCCTGGAAGATTTTATCTCCACTGAGAGGCCCTTTTGTTCAGTAGATAAGTTTTATACTTAGAGTCAGAGGATATGTTTAAATTCAGGTTTTGCAGGTTACCACCTTTGTGACTTAGAGCAAGTTAGCTCAAGTTACTTACCTCTCTGGGCCCTAATTTCCTCAACCAAAAAAAGGAGAGATCTAGGTTTAGATGACCTTTAAGGACCCCTTCCAACTCCAAATTTATGATCCTAGTGTTCTTTTAGCTAGGATTATATGATAGAGAGCTGGAAGGAACCCCAGAAATTATCTGGGGGGCAGTATGTTACAGCATAGAGCTTTTCAAACTTTTCAGTCTCAAGTTTCCTCTATAACACCTTTCCCAGTTCTCCCAGCTGCTAATACCTTCTCCTTTTAGAATGCCTTCCATCAACTGTCTAGGTACATACATCTTGTACGTGCTTAGTTATTTACATGCTGTCTCTTTCATTTGAATATAACCTCTTGGAGGACAGGGACTTTCTTTTTGCCTTTCTTTGGTTCCCCAGTGCCTGACATATAATAAACCCTAATAAATGTTTGGTAACTTTATTTTGGACAGTGCTTATTTGAAACCAGTGCTTAAAAGCAGTATTCAGATGAATTCATAGATTTGCAAAGTTTTAGAGCTTGGAGGACATTTTAGATATCCACTAGACCAGTTGCATCATTTTGCAACAGGAAACCTTATAAATGAACTTTCTCTAGTGCTGTAGCTTTGGACTAGTTTTAGACTTGGACTAAAAGATAAGGAAAAAAAGTTGGCGCCTTCCCATATTGATCACTAGATGGCAGGAAAGTGCGTTAATAACTGTTGAAAGAGAGGGTTACAGGGAAGGTATTGATGTTGTGAGCCTCGGTTTGCTTAGTGGTTCCTCGTTTGTAGATCTAGAGTGGAAAGGGACTCCAGAGGTCATCTATTTGAACCCCTCATTTAAACTATTTGTCCAATGTAATGTAACCTACTAATTAGTAGATATCAGTGGCAGGATTTCAACATTTTCCTCCAATTTCCAAACCTACTTTAAGTAATCAGTCTTCCCTAGTGAGTAGAGTCTTAAGCAAAAAAACTTGAGCCTAATGTTACACTGTCACAGGGTGCTTCAAAGTCTCCTACCTTTCCTGTTGTAGGGCGTGTGTCCAATTGAGTCTTTCTAACTGGGTCAGGAAGGTGTGAGTAGATTCCTATAGATACTCCATTACCTATACTTCCAAAAGACAGACTTTGACTCCTGCCAGGAGGGGAGCAGGAGGGTGACACAGTAAGGCTAACCACTCTGTTCTCTTCAGAAGGAATATAGGACTCGAATTTTATCTATTCACCCTGCCCCCCTAAATATTGTCAGTCCAGGGGAAATACTTTGAAACTTCGGGTTGCACTCCTGTCTGGAGAAGGATCTCACCAGGATTTATTTAGGAGGCAGCTGTTGACACAAAGGATAGGGTCAGGAAGTCCAGAGTTCAGATATGACCTCTGAACTCTTACTAGCTGTGTGACCCTGGGCAAGTCACTTAACCCTGTTTGCTTCAGTTTCCTCATCTATAAAATGCAGATAAAAATACCACCTTCTTCCCAGGGTTGTGAGGATCAAATGAGATAAAATTTTAAAGCACGAAGCATAGTGCCTGGCATGTAGTAGGTGCTATAGAAATGTTAGCAGGTATCATCATCTTTGTCATTGTCATTATCTTCCCAGGGTTGTTGTATGGATCAACTGAGAATGTTTGTAAAAGCACCTAGCACCATACCAAGCACATAATAGGCACTATATAAATACTGATTCCACCCCCTCCCCTGCCTTGGCTACCCTCCCACCAAATTCCAGTTACACAAAGACATATTATGAAAAGCAAATAAATCCATTTATCCAAGTTGATAGAAAAGAGAAATCAGAGAAGTGGTACAGATTAACATATATTAGACAATACACAGAATGAATGAGCTCTCCTCCTGCTCCTGGCAGTGAAATAACTCAGTTCAACTGTAAAACAGTCTCACTCAAGGGGAAATTCCCTGAAGACCCTAGCATGGTAAGCTGTGAATAGGGACATGATTGAAGTACTGGCTTCTCTACGTGTCACCTTCTACCTTGGAGTCTTTCTTTTCTTTCAAGGACTTCTCCCTGAAGAGAATATGGAACCACATGTCTCTTCTCTTGAAGTTGGAAGCCGGAAAAAGAAAAGATCTCTCCTCTCTCAAGGTCTTGTCAATTCTGTTTCTCATATAGGCATGGAGAATTAAGTAATCAGTCTTCACTATTGAGTAGAGTCTTATGCAAATAAACTTGAGCCCAGTGTTAACATTGTCACAGGGTACCTCAAATGCCAAGATCATTTTGCTCTGAGGCAGCCATTTTCTCTGTCCCTCTTGTCTCCAGCTAATCCCTTTCTCTATACTTTGTCAGTATGGGCTTGGGACAGTAGAGAAAACCAACAGCTGATTGGCCCCCTGCCTTTAGGAAAAGCTCCTTCAACTGACTGGCACCTCAGTCAAAGGAACCCACTACAGGATTTTGAGTCTGAGGATCTGATTTCCAGTCCTACCTTCTTACTTTTTTTTGAAAGCTACATATTTAATTTATTATACACTTTGAAAGAAAAGCAAGTTGTACATAAGAGAGATTTGCAGTTTCATGTACAAAATCTTCTAGTCCTACCTTTGACACATATTATCAGGGTGACCTTAGGTAATGTTGCTTAACTCCTCTGGGCCTCAGTTTTCCCTTCTGTAAAACTAGACCTTGAGAAGATGACCTCTAAAATGCCTTCCAGCTCTATATTTATGATTGTGTTGTTGTTGTTCAGTCATGTCTTTATGACTCTTCATGACCTCATGTGCCATAGCATGACAGGCCTGTCTATCCTTCACTATCTTCTGAAGTCTGTCCAAGTTCAAGTTCCTTGCTTCCATGACACTGTCTCTCCATCTTATCTTCTGCTGTCCCCTTCTCCTTTTACCTTCAATCTTTCCCAATGTCAGGTTCTTTTCCAATGAGTCTATCTTCTCATTATGTGACCAAAGTAGTTAAGCTTCAGTTTCAACATTTGACCTCTGAATAGTCTGACTTTATTTCTGTAAGTATTGATTGATTTGATATCCTTGCTGTCCAAAGGACTCTCAGAAGTCTTCTCCAGCACCAGAATTCAAAAATGTTGATTCTGCAGCACTCGGCTTTCCTTATAGTCTAATTCTCACGGCCATACATTGCTACTGGAAAAACAATAGCTTTAATTATATAGTCCTTTATTGGCAGGGTGATGTCTCTGCTTTTTAGTGTGCTATCCAGATTTATCATAGCTTTTTTTCCCAAGGAACAAGCATCTTTTAATTCCATGGCGCAGTCACCACCTACAGTGATCTTTGAGCCCAAGAATATAGAATCCGACAATTCTTCCATTTCTTCTCCCTCTGTTTGCTGAGAAGTGATGGAACCAGTTGCTATGATCTTAGTTTTTTAATGTTAAGCTTAAAGCTTAAAGCTTAGCTTTTATATTCTTCTCTTTCATCTTCATCAAGAGGCTTCTTAATTATTTACTTTCTTCCATCAGAATGGTATCGTCTGCATATCTGAGATGGTTGATATTTCTCCTGGCAGCCTCAATTCTTCCTTTGGATTTGTCCAGCCTGGCATTTCACATGATGTACTCTGTATATAGGTTAAATAAATAATTCACAAATAAATAAATAAATAAATATTTCTAAGCAATAGAATGAGAAAGACAGCTCTCTTCAAAAAAAATTGGAGACATCAAGGGAATGTTTCATGCAAAATGGGCATGATAAAAAAATGGTAGGAACTCAACAGAAGTAGAAGAGATTAAGAAGAGGTGACCAGAATATACAGAAGAATTCTACAAGAAAGATCTTAACATCACTGATAACCATAATGGTGTGGTTACAGATATAGAGCCAGACATCCTGGAGAATGAAGTCAAGTGGACCTTAGGATGCATTGCTAACAGTAAGGGTAGTGAAGGTAATGGAATTCCAGCTGAGCTCTTTAAAATCTTAAAAGATGATACTGTTAAAGGAAGTTCTACACTTAATATGCCAGTCAATTTGGAAAACTTAACAGTGGCCACTGAATTGGAAAAAGATCCGTTTATATCCCAATCCTAAAGAAGGGCAATGCCAATGCATGTTCAGGTTACTGAACGATTATACTTATTTCACACATCAGCAAGGGTATGCTTAAGACTCTACAAGCTAGGCTTCAGCAGAATGTGAACTGAGAATTATCAGAATTGTAGGCTGGATTTGAAGAGACAGAGGAAATAGAGACCAAATTGCCAACATTCCCTGGATTATGGAGAAAGCAAGGGAGTTCCAGAAAAAAAGCCACATCTGTTTCTGCTTCATTGACTATACTATTGTGTGAATCACAACAAATTGTGGCAAATCATCAAAGAGATGGGAGTACTAGATCATCATTTCCTGAGGAACCTGTATGTGGACCAAGAGATAACCAGTTAGAACTGAATATGGTGCAGTTGTTTGGTTTAAGACTGGGAAAGGAGAGAGGGCTATGATTCTGTTACCTAAGTTCAAATACCAGCCCTGTCTCTTACTACTTGTTTGTCCTTGCATAAGTCCTTGATCTAGGCCAGAGCTGAGGAACCTGTGGTCTCTATGCCACATGTGGCCCTCTAGGTCCTCAGGTGCAGTCTTTTGACTTCCAAATTTTATAGAACAAATCCTTTTATTAAGGAAATTTGTTTTTTGAAGTTTGGATTCAGTCTAAGGCACATACTTGAGGACCTGGAGGGCCACATGTGGCCTTAAGGCCACAGGCTCCCCACCCCTGCTCTAAGCCTTAGTTTCTTTTTCTGTACAGGGCACTGTTAGCAGTGGATATTAGGCTGGTGTTGGAGTCAGAAAGACCTGGGTTTTAATCTTACATCATACACTGGCTGTGTAAAATAGGGGTGATAGTGTCATTATGAGAATTGAATAGGATAATTTATATAAAGCACTTAGCCAACATTTATATAGTGCTTTAAGGTTGGCAGTTCTTATAATTTCATTAAGGGTTAGGACTAGATGACTTTTAGGTCCCTTTCAGCTCAAAATATATGATACTATGACTTCTTAAGTCCTTTCCATCTTGAAACCCAGTGAGGCAACTTTCAAAAGGACTACTTCAGGGGAGGGAAATATTTTACTACCTATGAAAAAAGGGTTTTCTGAGCAAATCGTGCAAACATGGACGCTGATTCACCTCTTAAGTTGCTGTGGCATTTGTCCTAGTGTCTATACGGAGAGGTTTTAAACAAATGATTACAAACAGTGGGAATCCGTCTCAGCAAGGCCAAGATTCTAGAACATAAAAACATTTTTTGACTTCTCCTCTCCCCTTGTGACCAGAGTCCCAGTATGTACTCGAAAGGAATAATAATAATAATGAAATAATAATAATGAATAATAATAATAATGAAAATCATACTTGACATTTGTGTAGGCGTGTCAGCTTTTAGCAGCTTTCACATAAAAGGGCTTTCTCATGTTGTCTTATGTGATCCTTAAAAAAAACCAAGGTTGTATTTGAGGTTAAGGGCTTTCCCAGTTCCTCTCTGCTGCACTCCACCAGGATGCCTGTCTGAACATTGACTGACTCAGACTCTTAACTAAGTCAAGCCTGGCCAGGGACAATTAGTGAGGTTTTACCATATTGACTGAAGATGTTTCCATTTCATTATTTTCCTCACTTTTCTGTAATGAGTCCCTAAAAATCAATATGAATTTTTTTCCTTTTCACAAATATTCTATCAATAGCTTCATGATGAAAAAATATAGATAATGTAATTTAAGTAACGGCTACTTTGTGTTCATGTAACCGCTTAAAAAGAGAAATTATGCTCCAGAAATCCACAGTGGCCTCTGCCTATATGCTAGGCTGTTAATAATTTATGAAGTCTGTAAAATACCCAAAGATCAGAGGACAAACCTTTTAAGACTCCTGAAGCAAGATCAGTCTTCAGGGATTTTGTGAAGTGAACTTCTTTAATCCATTGCAACACTGGCTTCTTTTGGTTTATTTTGACAAATTCAAAAGATGAACAGACATGCTGTTGTCTATTATTCTAGGATGGCATTTCTGAAAATTCCAATCCACAGATTGTATCATAATAGTTTATGCCTACCAGTCCTCCAAGGATCAGATATTTTGTGAGAAACATGGAGACAACACCCTCTATTTGTTATTGTAGTGCATTTTAGGGAAAAAGCTAGAAGAACAACATGACCTTGAAAAGGGTGTATTTCCATCCTCCCCAACACCTCCTCCTTCAGAATGAGAAAGGAATTAGTGTGCTCTTTAGCCCATAAATAGTAAAGTTAGGGGAATTTATGAGCTCTAGTTCTATATTGCCAATTTCCTGATGTGATTTCCACATAGGTTTCTGATGTTTATCTCAAACTCAAACATGAAGAAAATACAATTTGTATTTCCTACCAAACTCATTCTTCCTCCTAACTTACCTATTTAGCTCTCAGTTACCCAGAATTATCTTTGACTCTTCCCTCTCTTTTAACCCCACTCCACAGCTACTTATTTGATATATCTTGATGATTCTGTCTTTACACCCTATCTTGTATCCATCCCTTTCTTTCTATTTATATAACCACTATTTTAGTTCAGATCTTCATGATTTCTCTCCCTGGAATGGTGGGTTTAGTCTCCTAATTGATCTCCTTGTTTAATAATCTCTGTTGTCTTTACTTTATCCTTCACATAGTTGCCAAATTAATGTTCCTGAAACAAAATCTGATCATTCCAGTCATCTACTCAGAAACTCTCTTAGAAGTTCCCTCTTGCTTCTTGGATAAAATACAGACTCCTCAGCCCTTTATAGTCTGTCTTCTGCCTCCCTTTCCAGATTTATTTCATGTTTTCTCTAACCAAACTGGCCTCTGATTTACCAAATTTGAGGTACATCTTTCTCTCTTCCTATTTTCATTGTCCTCTATACCCAGAACATACTCCCAACTCACCTCTTCCTTTTAGAATCCTTGGCTTCTTTGAAAACTCAGTATAGGTACCACCTCGTATGGGAAGTCTTTCCCTGTGTTCTCTCCCTCCTGAAATTACTTTGTATTTACTTAGTTATATGCATGTTCTGTCACCTCAGTATAATGTAAGTTTTTTGAGGTGAGGGACTTTGTTTTATTTTTCTCATGCTCTTCTAGTTTCTAGTACAGACTGAGTTGGAGCTTAATAATCTTAATAATCCTGAATCTAATAGAAATCCCAGAGTTGGAAGAGACCTTTGAGTTGATGTAGCCTCATCCATATTTGATCAAGAACCAGCTACTACAGCATCCCTAAATAATGGCCAAACACCTTCCACTTGAAGATCTCCAGTGATTGAGACCTCCTTAGCTCCTGAGGCTGCTCATTCTACTTTTGATGTGCTCTACCACACACACACACACATACATATATGCACATATATATATACACATACATATATATGTGTGTATATATTACTTATATATAAGTATATAACTTATACTTCTAAGGAAATATAAAGGTGGGGTTGATTGATGTAGTCAGTCAACTTACTGTATACCCTTCTTAAAATAAATGATGAGATGCCTACTCAATCTCAATTGTAGGTTTTAGACTTGGATTTCTTAACCTGGGGTTTGTGGATCCTTTGGAGTTGGGGAGGGGCAGAGATCTGTGAATTTGAATGGGAAAAAGGTTACATCTTTATTTTTGGTAGCTTCCAATTGAAATCTAGCGTTTTCTTCAGTGACTTAAAAGCATTATTCTGAGATGGGTCTATGGACTTGACCAAACTGCCAAAAGGGTTTGTAACCCTCAAATGTTAAGAATCTCTGCTTTAGACTGCAGACTTCTTTAGACTCTGCAATTGGAATGATGCCATACAGGAATTGAATTTGGACAGACTGAGAAAAGTTGGTTACATTTGTTAAATTATCAAGCTAATTTGTAACTGGGTTCCTTTGAGAGGTTGGGATAAGTGTGGCATTCCAATAAAATCCTTGAGGAGAAACCTTCTAAAGGGGAATAAGAGGCTTTGGTTTAGGACTTTTGCCCCTCCTCTCTGTTTCATTAGAGGAGAACTTTGTGAGCTTCAAAAGCTCCAGAGGATGTTGAATTTCACATCAGTATCCTGTTGATATCCCTAGATTAGCTGATGATAGTATCTGTATTTGGAATCAAGGATTGATTGATTATAGATTTGTGGCTGTAAAGCCAAGCATAAGCAGTTCTCCAGAGGACTGCTGCTGTGAATAGCTTTAAGGTTCTGATCACATAGTATAGTGAACTCTATTTATTCAGCAGCAAACTAAAATATTCACAGAAACCAAAGTATAACATTCACAATGATATAACATAACAGCTTATCCACTAAAGTGGCCACATAGTTTTAAACAAAAGATATCATTCAGTAAGTCCTTAACTCAGTCATCCTTAAGGAGCAATCCTCCTTAAGGGACCCAAAATACAAAAAAGTTTTCCTACCTCTAGGTCACATTGTCTTAATCTCTCAGTCAAAAAGTCTTCTTCCTTCTTGATTGGAGATTAGTTTCCAATCAGCTTTAACTCAATCATCCTTAAAGAGTACAAAGTTCAAAGTACAAAGTTCTCCCACCCCTAGGGCACAGTAAATCATGATCTTGTCAATCAGCACTAAGTACCCAAGGAGAGGCCTTTTCATCTCGGCTTGAAGCTGGCTCCCGAATTCCATAGTTCTTCTTCCATGGGTCCAGCTCCCTGGATCTACCCAACTGTCACCTGGATTCACACACAGGCAGCTCTCAGTTCCTTGTCCAGTTCCCGTTCTGTATTGAAGCTCACAGCGTCCAGTCCACCTCAAGTCCTTCACGGTTTCTGTTTCTGGGAAGACAAAGCTTTAAAAAGCTGCAATAATATTCATTCACATTGCCAGCATCATCATCAATTCACTTTCTCCCTGTGAAATCAACATAGACCCACAAACAAGGTCTGAGAAATCAACACAAATCATCAATATAGTCCCAGGACCTCTGAAAACATCAGTAAAACCCTCCTCCAGGATTTCTGTAAACAGACAACAAAAAAATCCTCTTACAGGGCTTCTGAACCAGCAGTAAGGTCCCAGGGCTTCTGTAACAACAGCAATGTCCTCTATCAGCAGACAGATCTGACAAAGTAACATCAAAACAGACAGACAAAGTACTGGTACCACAGCCATGCTTCCTTCCAGTTCTGCTCTGTCCTAGCTTGGGCTTCTCAATATATATGGTGGTTCTCCTTCCTGTCCTAGCCTTCCTGTTGTATCAGCAAGTTCCTCCCACCGTCAAATCACAAGGGGCTCAAACAAGGTGCTAAATAAGTAGCTTAAGTAGCTGATACGAGATGCTAAGTACTTCTTTGCTTGCCATTACAGTGACTCTACAAGGAAACTAGCAAAGAAACTATACCATGCCTAAAGGGAACTTCTTGAGCTTATCATGAATAGGAGAAAATGATTTCTAGCAACCAGGAGATATGTTTCCCCTTTGCCGCATATATCCTCTAGGCTTATGCTGACTTTCTCCTGAACTCTGTATGTATTTCTGGGGGAGTATACCATAGATCTTTGGGGAATGTTTTGTGCTAACTGTTTTTATTCACCTTAATAACAACTCTTTTCTAAAAACTACTTAAGGCTGGCCCACTATAATGTTCTCAACTAACAGTATTGACATAGAAACACGCCAGTGGGGGTTCAAGGTGATGGCATTAGAGAATCATACTTGATTCCTCATGGGTACCCCTAGAGGGGGGAAAGGTAGCTTTGCTCCAGGACTTGAGACTTATTATGAAAGGGGAAATTGGGATTGGGACTTCTGAGTTTATGTGGATTGTAAAAGATTTTCCTTGTATTGAATCACTATCTGTTTTTTTGCAATTTCTACCCATTGTTCCTAGTTTTGCTTTCTGGAACCAAGCAGAAAATGTCTGATTGCCTGATAACCCTTCAGATATTTAAAAACAGCTGTCATGTTCCCCTTAATTCTTCTATTCTGAAGGTAAAATGACCTGCATTTCTTCAGCTAGTATTCATATGATATGATCTCCCATTGTCTTCTTATTAGAATCATGGAGTCATATGGTCTCCAGAACTGATCATTATACTTCAAATGTGTTTTGTCCACAGTATGATACTGCAGAGTCATAACATTCTTTGTTTTGGTTTTATTAATTTGTCTTGCTTTTATTAATATGTCTTAAGATGTAATTCACTTTTTTGGTCCCCACGTCATGTTGTTTACATGTATTGAATCTGGAGTCCTCTTTGATCCCCTCAGACTTTTTTTATATGACCTATTATCTAGATGTTTCTCCCATCTTCTGTAATTAGGTAATTGATATATTTTTTGTTTGCTTTTATTTTTGGTGTGAAAATTTCATCTGATGAAATTTGGCCTGTTATTCTAGTATGTCACCTGCCCTGTCATCCCATCTCAGTGAGCTCCATTGATTCCTTTTACTTCCAGGATAAAATATAAACTCCTCAGTTTGACATTTAAAAATCTTCATAGCTTGACTGCTTCCTACTTTTTCAGCCTTCTTATATTTTACTGTCCTTCACACACTGTAAGAAAGATACAGCAATGATAGCCTGCTTGAAGTTGCTCAAGCACCATACGCCATTTCCCATCTTCTATCTTTGTATTTACTGTACTCCATGCCTGGAAACCTCTGTCCTCTCCTCTCTTCCACTTACTTTCCTGTCCCATCTTTTGATGGAGGCCTTTCCCAGTTTGCCCAACTGCTTTCCCTTCTCAGATTGACTTTCATCAATTCTGTATGCATCTTGTATGTATCTAATTATTTACATGTTGTCTGTCTCCCTTATTAGAACTTGAGCTTCTTGAGAGTAGGGGTGGTTTTTGCCTTTCTTTGCATAATCACAGCTTAGCACAATGCCTGACGCATACAGTAAGTGTTTAATAAATGCTTGTTGTTGCCATTGTCATTTGATGCTTTAGATATTCCATGCAGCTTTTTGTCATCTGAAGATCTAAGCCATTTGACTAAAAACAGATTTGACAGAATAGAGCCAAGGACAGATGCCTGTGGAACTTCACCACCAACCTCCTTCTAAGTAAAAATTGAGCCAACTTGTTCAAGCAGTGCCTTCTTGATTCTGAATTTGGTTGTTTCTATGAAGTGTCTCTAATGTTAAAGTTCACATATGACAATTTAAACTCTCTTTAAGCCATAGTAGCTATGTTATATGTATATGGCAAATAGATAGAAAAGACATAGCATTCCACAGTTCCGTGAAATGAGTACAAAAAGATTTTCCTACATGGTAAATCCTCATATAGGACTTTACCCAATTTTCTCTAACCAAGGCGACTGAAAAAAACAAGGGCAGCTTTGCGTATTTCCTTACTTCTAGACAAGACTAAAATGTACCTCAATGGCTCAAAAATGGTTAATTAATTAGAATAAAACTTGGTTTCAGCACAGAAAATTGGGTGATGCTGATTTCCCAGGCACAGCACAGTCTGCTGATTTATCACTTATTGAATAATCTAGTTTTGGGGTCTGTCTGTCAGGATCTCAGGGCACCTGGTTGCCAAGTCTCCCCTTTGGGTGGTACTCCATTCTCTCATCTTTCTTTCAGTGTCTTTACCAGTCAAACCTTGTAACTCATTAACCCCTGCCTACTTGCTGCTTCTGTTTCATCCCTTTGAGCTGTGCTTCATTGAATAGTCTCTACCACCGTTATTGCTTTATTCAAAGTATTTCATCAAACTGTTCAAAAGAACTAATTTTTTTTTTTTACCAAGACTTCTCTTTTCATTGATGCTGTGACTCACAGTGTTGAAATTCCCTGCACCGCTGGCTGCAGAGGAACAATTTGACTGTAACTTTTGGTTTTAGAGAATTGCTTTATGAGTTTAAGTGACATGATCACATAGCTTGCATGTGTCAGAGATAGGAGCTGAACTCAAAACTTTCAGAGCAGCCCTGTAGACACTATAGAATGTGAATATCAGTAGGTTAGTCATAGGTATCACAAAACTGTGATTTTTTTTCAGTCCTTGCTCCAACTCCCTAAGCAGAAAAAGCATTTAGATAGGTGTCTCTTCTTCTGCTCTCCCACCCCCAATCCCTACCTCCAGCGATGGATTGAGTCATGGTCATCTAGGAAGTCAGTGCTGAATCTCAGATAGCCTGGCTTCTAGTAAAACTAGAACTGTATAACCTGCAGTTAATTCGTGGCTGGTTCAGATCACGCTGTAGAAATTTGGGGTGCCTTTCTGGGTTAAAGCAATGTGGGCAATTGGGACAGCAGAAGGTACTCTCCACAGGTTCAGCTATAGCTCCTTACCCAGGATCACAATCTTTACTGAGTTTGTCTGTCTGTGTAACCCACCAGTGCTGAAATGAGGTATAGATAAAATGCTTCAGGGGCTATGCTCACACGGGGAACCTACAGTGGCATTCCCATTGCCATTATGAGTCCTTCTCTTTCATTGTTCTACATCATACCATCCTGATTCCAGTAACAGTGTCCTCTTTCTTCCACCAGCTTGGGAACAAACTGGGGAGGTGTGACCTTGCCAACATATCAGTGGAGGCATAGCAAAGAGGCACAAAGGCCTTGTGACATTGGAATGCTGCTCAGAGATGATTCCAAAACATTGGCCCAGTGAAGTGAAGCAGTTTGGTGGAAGTAGAGCTGTAGAGAAAGAGAGGAACTTACTGTTTTAACCCTGGACACTTGGGTTGTTAAGTAACCATTCTGTGCTCACTGGGAGCTGCCAATAAAGATGAGGGTCAAACTCTGGCCTTAATCAGTCAGTCAGCTATTTTGTTTTCCTGGACTGAACTGACTAGTTTTAAATTGGATTGGACAGCTGGTCCAGATTGGCTGCCCCTGAAAATAGATGTGGAGTGGTCTGAAGTTTGATTGTTATTTCAAGTGGTTGATTGGTCGAGAGAACTTTTTTCTATTGTATATCCAGCAGAGGTCACCATTGTTCTGTTTTAGCCCAGGAGGCTTCTATTTTCAACGAGGAATTTTTAGAACTGCAGTTAAACCCACAATACTTTGGTGTAATAAAACATGCAGTAATTTTCATGAAATTTTAATGTGAACAATTGATTATTAGTAAGGCCTTAAGAATATCTATTCTGAGTAATTGCCTTATCGAAAGTGGAAGGAAAATGTTGATGTTTGATGACAGTTGTTGTTATCAATGATGGCAATTTTGAGACTTTTAAAAGAAACCCAAGAATAAATGTC
>JAQQSV010009946.1:0-13383 GCA_028646515.1 Pseudochirops corinnae
AAAATCTTTTGTTGGACAACCCTTTTGCACCAAATAATACAGACCCCTAATATCACCCTTTGTGACCCAAGTAGAAGATGGAGACAGTGCCAGTCCAGCTCTGGGTTTTGTTAGGAGCTTGCTTGTTGGCTTCTCTCAGGCCTATCCCTAGTGCCCCATGGGGGGAAAATTCATTCCAGGCACTGGTTTAGACTGTAGCTAACACTTTCAACCTCCCTAACTGTTGGATCTGTGGCGGACCCCAGGGGCTGTCTCAATGGCCATGGGTCCCTGTCCCTCTGAAGCCCGAATGGCTGCTCAGGACAAGGGCCATTGTTCATTATAGCACAGGTTTCTGGGCAAGCGAGGAAGAACATTCCTGGCAATTAACTGAAGAGAGAGAGGGAGTGTTTTGTGTGAATCAGTCAACCAGGATAATAGAGCTAGGGAGAAGTCACTGCAAGTGGACCCTAACTGGGGTCAGAGAGGTACATACCTATAACTGTGTCAAAGCTCAGAAAAATCAACTTGTAAAGGGGACTGGGTATGTAATGGGGGAATTGGGGTTTTGAAGATTCCTTATATTAGATGGGGTTGGATCAATAAGACATATAGGGGGCGCCTGTCCCACTACTGGAGTTTGTATAACCTAACAGATGGAGGCTGCACAGCAAGTTGTACTTGGTATGCAGATCCAAAACTCTGGAAGTGCCAGTACACATCCATCTGTAAGGGCGGCCCCCTGGGACCACATGATACATACTACTATCCAACTCCCCAGGGGAATAATTCTAGGGCCTACTCAGAATTTTATTCCGAGAAGTTACCTGCCCTAAAAGGCCATTATTGGATCTGCAGTCTTATGGCCTATACCCACCTCCCCCTCAATTGGAAAGGGATCTGCTATATTGATTTAGTCCAGCCTAAGTTCTTTTTCCTCCCAAACAAAGAGGAGAATCATCTGGGGGTAAGACTCTATGATTACCTCCATCGACCAGAAAGATACATAGACACTTCCCTTATCAACACTGGAGATACTAATGGATGGTGTGCAGAGTGGTCGCCTGAGAGAATAGTCAAGACCTATGGACCAGCAACTTGGGCCCAATTTATTGGCTGATCAAGCCACCCAGACTCAGGAGGCTGTGTTACAACACAGACTAGGATTGGACTATCTCCTAGCTGAAGAGGGACTATGTGAGGAAATGTTACAGCTATTTGAAGATCAGGAAAGTGAAAGGATGTTAAATAACTTAAATGAGAAACCACAGCAGAAAACAAAGAGGAGGAATTGTGTGCAACAAACAGACTATGGGTTAAAGTAAATAAAGCCTTAGGCCTTAGTTTCGGTTTACTAGAAATCAGGCGATTTTGGGGAAATTGAAACTAAGGAAATCTCCTCCTCAGGGCTTCCTTGTTCCTTATCACTCCACCTACCAAATAATGGAATGTTGCTAAGCATCAAAGTGAAAGTTACATGGGGGAGGGGGGGAAGGTCTGTGGGTTTTACGGTTTCTGGCTATTTAACCCAGTTCTTGCTTCTGTATGGCGGCCTCCTCCTTCTGGACTTCCCAGTGGTGAGGACCCTCTGCTTCTCGCGAGATTCTAATAAACTTTTCTACTTTCACCTTGAGAAGTCTCCAAGTAGTCAATTTGGGGTAGGGCCTTCGTACCCCACACACAATGGTCAGAAAAAACAGAATGTCATGTAATGGCAGAACTTCTTGAGAAAAATAAAAAGTGAAAAAGAAGCTGAAATCAAGGTAAGTTTCGAATTGGCTTATTTGTTAACCAAGCAGGGAAGGTCATTTACCAATGGTGAGCTAATTAAATCATGTTTGCAGCAGCCAAAGAAAGATGTCCAGAGGAAATAAACTTGTTTGACTATTAGCCTTTTGACGAAATGAAAGTCGTATGTTCATAAATTGATATCAGTATTTGGCTGTTCCTATCTGGGTGAAAAGACATTTTCAAAGATGAAATACATAAAATCTCATTGTAGATCAGAATAGATAGATGAATATTTGTAATCAGTTTTGATGATAAGGAATACTAACTTCGAACCTAAATTGAATGAAGTGTTATCCTCTTCTCTAAAAGGAATTCAATTTTTCTGATTAATAGACCTGTATTACAAAAAGGTATACTCAGTTATTATTATTTTATAACATCTTTGATTTTCCTCTTTGCCCATAAAATCTAAAATATTTACTATCTGGCCTTTTGTAGAAAAAGTTTGCTGACTCTTGTTATAAATCATCCACAGAAAATTCACTTAATGTCTGAGATTCCTTCTCTAGATCCTTTGATATTACATGGATTACTTATCATTTAATAAATCTCTTTTTCCTTTCTACTTCTTCCTCCCTGCCATTTATCTTAATCAAGTGAAAATGAGAAAAAAAACTATTTCTTTTAAATTTTTTCTTGTCGCTATTTATTTTGATGTCACAATTACTTCTAAACAAACCCCTTCAACTCCTGCTCATAAACCTTCTTTTTTATATTAGAAAGAAAAATAGTTAAGCAAAACCAGCTGACAAAGTAAGCAGATCTAATATTACATACATTACATATTCACAATCCCCTAACTTTCCAGTGAAAGAAGTATGGTGTGATTGTTCATGCCTTCTCCATCTCTCTCTCTCTGATTATTGTGAGTTTAGCCCACTTCCTTTTCCAGACCCACATCTCCCAATAATATCATTCAGGTAATGTCTCCCATGCCATATGGTGGATCTTGTTCATGTCCACAATGGATGTCTCTGTTGCCTCTGGGAAGATCTACAATTTTATTTGGAGACACTGTTTTCTATTCTATATTTTTAGACATTCTGTAAATAAATATTCTATTCTATGACCTGTGATTGGTCATATTGAGGGAGGAGCTGAATCATATCAGCACTGAAATTCTTACTATAAATGAAACTAGAGGACAAAAGGAAACTGCTATTAAACAGAAGTATGGAAGTATTGAGGTCAGAGTTGGGAGAGCAAGTTTAAATGTGAAAGAATTCACTTAGGAGATTTTCAGGAGATTTTCTCCTCATCAAGGGAAGCTTTATTGACTCAAAAGCAGTGCGCTAGTGCCAGAAGAAGGACTTGCAATTTACAGAGGGACAGGGGCTTGTTTTTATAAGGAGAGGATAAGAGAGACAGGGGAAAATTTGTGACCCAGGATGAGGGAGACAAGGAATTTTGTGGTCCAGGATAAGGGGGAAGTTTTATGCTATTCCAAGAAAAGGGGAAGAGACTTTAGGATGCCTTCAGGCTCAGGAAGAGTCTCACAAGATACTGAAAAAGCAACCCTTAATATTAACCCTTAAAAGCACCCTTGTATCCACATCAGAAGTATATTCTTTCTATAGGTATCTAATTTTTTTTTTGTGATTCCTGAGCATCTTTATCCCTTTTTTTCCTTCAATCTGTTACCATCACTGGTAGAAGCTGAAGGAGGTTATATATGACCAAGGACATTTTCTTTGTTTAATAGGTGACTATGGCCACAAAATTAATCACTAAACAGCCAAGCTCCTGGATGAGCCTCTCTCTACATAGTTGGGCAGATCTTCAGAAGTTGAGTTTGTTGCTAGGATCATTCCCCAAACATTTCCAATATGGCAAAACCCTATTAGAGTACAATCGTAACTTCATTAATCAACCACAACTTTGCCACCTTTTCTCTCATACCCATGAGTCCTTTCAAGTATGGAAACCTGACTATAAGAAGTCAAGACTTGAAGAAATTGCCATGCTGGTGCAAGTCAACATACTTCTCTATGACATATACATAATAGAAGAGAAATATGTCCACCTGAATCAATTTTGCATCCTCCTGGAACCTTTTTATGGCCAGGTAAATTTTTCATTCTAAATATTTTATGGCTTATAAGCATCTCACTGAATTCCAGTCCTGAATTACTGGATTGGTTTCAGTTAGACTTGTCCTAGGATAGCCCTGAAGTTATCAGGTTCTAGGGACAGAATGGTGCCTTTAAAAAAAAAAAATCTAGAACCACTAAACTATTCCACTCCTACAGTTCCTTATGGTCAAATCTTTTCCTTCACCTATACCAGGATTTGGGAACTTGTGGCCTTGAGGTCACATGTGACTTTCTGGTGTGGCCTTTTGACTGAGTCCAAGTTTTACAGAACAAATCCTTTTATTAAGGGGATCTGTTCTGTGAAGTTTGGATTCAGTCAAAGCACCACACTTAGTAGAGGCTGCAGGTTCCCCACCCCTGACCTTTAATCATAAAACCTCTTGAAGGAATCAATAGTTGAGAAATGGGCGTACTTCCAAAATGACAGACCTGAAGACAGAGTTTGAAATCTTAGCAAAATGGTAGTGTAAATTAATGACAGTTTAAAATGAAAGCAAGAATTTGTTTCTGTCACTTTGCAAAAAGAAATACAGTCATTTGATTTTATATTTATATTTACTCATACTATAATCACAAATATTATATTCCTGATTTAGCATATTAATAGATCTTATCCTTTTTTGGATACATGCTAGACAAATGACTCATGGCAAATCATTTAAACACTCTGCTACAGATGACTCTTCAAGTCTACAAGCTGAAGAATAGTTGCTCATCTGAATTGGTAGGGGAAGTGGTCTCATCCTATTCAAATGAAATTATAAACTTTAAAAAAATTTTATGTTGCTGCTGTGAGATGGTGGTGAGAATGTCCAGAATTGAACATTGGTCCACATGATTAGATGCAGGGTATTATTTTGTTCATCATCACATAGAAGAAGGTCAAGCTAAGAAGTAGCATGGCAAAATGGTCACAGGCTTTGGAAACAGGAAAGTATTTTGATACATTGGTAAGAACACTGGATTTTCAGTTAGAAGTGAGTTCAAATCCTGATTCTGCCATCTGTATTGACCATGAGCAAGTCACTTAAATTCCCTACCTCAGTTTTCTTTTCTTTAAAATGATGAGGTGAGATAGATGACCTCTAAGGTCCCTTACAGCTCTGAGTCTACGTGATAATATGATTGGCTTTGGAAAGAATTATAGGGCAGCTAGATGACACAGTGATAGAGCACCAGGCCTGGAGTCAGGCAGACTCATCTTCCTGAGCTCAAATGTATCCTCAGACACTTATTACCTGAGTGACTCTGGGCAAGTCATATAACCTTGTTTGCTTCAATTTCCTCATCTGGAGAAGAAAATGGCAACACGTGCCACTCTGCCAAGAAAACCCCAAATGGGGTCGCAGAGTTGGACACAACTAAAAGGACTGAGTAACAACAACAACGTAGTCACAAACCCAAAGGACCAGTGCCAGCTCATCAACCCATCATTCATTTGCTCTTTGTTCCAACAAACTTTAATTGCGAATGTACTATTTGAAAGACAGATAGTATCATCAAGTACAAAGGACCAACATATTCAAGGTTTTATAGATTGACCAATGGATGACTTGAATTGGACAGATCTTCAGTATTACCTAGTTTAATCCTCTCTTTTTACGGAAAAAGAAGTGGTACTTCCCCAAAGAGGGTAAATAATTGGCTAAAATTATATAGAAAGTCAGCTGAAGAACCAAGACTAGAACCTGGGCCTTTAGGGATATAGCCAGCTAATTCCACCAATGCACCATTCAAATGAGTATTACAGTTTACTGATCTGATTATTTCCCCCTTTCACTGAGCCACGAAGCACAGTTTGCCTTACTAACTTTTAAGGTTGATATAAATTAGCTAACTTTATAACTATAATTGGTATTTTTATATACATGAAACCATGTTCCCTTAAAAAATCCAATTACTATCGCATGAAGGTTTATGACAGTCCTGTTGTGTAAACTGTTCCACAATGTAGTGGCAAACTAGATAAACATTTTACCAATCACTAATTAAAAAGCTGGCTCTAAAGACAATAACCTGGAGTCAGTTTGCATTCACATTTCTATTAGGGGCTAATGAATAAGCAGCTTCAACCCATTTAGTCAAATTGTTACTTCATTGTGTTCAGAGTGAAAACTAACAATTCTACTTTAGCCCTGAGTCTTTAAAATTATATTTTCCACCCCTATTGAGTAAAAGCCTAATTAAAAGCTTTTAGTCTTTCACATTATGTGAGCTGCTAAGTGATATTGTTCAGTCCACAGGGATTCAATTATCGCCTTGCTTTCAAATATGCAATCCTACATGTTTTTGGCACTTCTGCTTAGGAAGGTATTGTGTTCCAAAAGTTAATTTGATCAGATTTTTAAATAGCAATCAAAAAGGAAAACAAGTTGCTTTTGTGACTGAAATGTGCTTTAAAATAACCATCCTATATTTGTAAATAAAATGTCGCATGTATGTTTTCTATCATTTGTGACCCAATGTCCTTGGTAAATAGTGGTAGTGGTTTTAAAAAATTGAATACCATTCTTTTGTGGTAAAATTCCTCCTCCCACTCCTAGTCCAAAAAAAAAAAAAAAACTGCTTTCTTTAAAAGACACAGAGAACTAGAAAAATAGCCAAGACTTTTCTTAAAATATAGTGTACAACTATCTATTAATTGCTCCAGGAGTTGATTAATTTCCTGGCTTAAAGTGCCCAAGTCTTTGTAGGTAATTGCTCCTTAACTCTTTAAATGTCTTTCCAGGCTTCTTTCTGTCTTAACTCTGTGTGTGTGTGTGTGTGTGTGTGTGTGTGTGTGTGTGTGTGTGTGAGATGGCCCCTTTTGACACTGTGATGAAGGCTCTGGACCTCTTTTCAGAATAATATGTTTAAATACATAAAATAAAATACAAAGGATACCAATAATATTGAAATAGTTATTAAGAGAATTAAAAATCAAGTTCTTGAATCCCAAGTTAAGAACCTCTGCTTTAACTGATGGGCATGCCCCAAATAACAAACACCTGATTTTCAGACTTACTTCTGCAATACCACAGACATGAGAAATCTCATTGGCCTAGGTTTTCATTCTTTTCACTGATAATGCCTTATGAGACAGTATTTTGAAATTACTGTTATCAAAACATACATCACCCAGTGACTAATTTCATGGTGATAAACTTGTCTGAACTTAGCTAGGTTGGTCCTTGGAAAACAAACACATTACCTGTTGCCCAGCCTGACCTTTAAAGCACTGTTAGCTTGGGAGAATTTGTGTTGCCGCGGTACAGCAAAGAAACTCAGAGTCACCTTTATCAATCAATTTTTATTAAATGCCCACTATGTGCCAGCTACTGTTCAAGGCCACAATGACGCAAATATCAATAGAACTGATTGTCTGTCTAACAAACTCTTCCCTTTTCCCAGCTTCCCTGTTATTCTCTAGGATACCATCATTCTTCTAGTCATTCAAGCAAGCAACCTTTGTGAACTCCTCACTCATACTCCCCCCTACATATCCAATTTATTGTCAAATCTCCTTTCTACCTTCACATCTCTCTTACATACCCATTCATCTCCACTCATATAGCAGTCGCCCTGATATAGGCCCTTATTTGATAGACCCTGAACTATTATAATGGTCTTCTTGTTGGTCTTCCAACCTCACGTCTCTCCCAGTGCCAACTTACTCAGCTGCCAAAGTGCAGGTTTGACCATGTCAACCCCCTACTCAATAAATTTCAGTAGTTTCATTTTACTTCCCAGGTCAATATAAAGTTCTATTTTTAGCATTTAAAGCCCTTCACAACGTGGTCCCTAAGTCTCCAGTCTTTACACTTCACTCTTTCCACGAACTGCAGGCCAGAGATACTAGTCTTCTTGCTGTTCCTCAGACTACCACTCTCGAGGTCTCTCTCAAGAACTTTGGAACTGATTGTGTGAGACACTGGCACAAGACTGCTTAGCATGGGATGTCCGCATCAGAGAAGGTGCTGTGCTCTATGTGCAAACCAGAACTGAAACAGCTCAGAGGAAACACAGGACACACAATTTGCAGAATCCATCCCAGATGTTCACACGAACTATTTTTGCCTGACCTGTGGCTGAGCATTCTGAGCTTGTAGTGGTCTTGTCAGACACAGTTGGACACAATGAAACTTGACTTTAGCATAGTGGTGTCATTTTGGTCTTGAAGAATGAAGGACAACAACCAACTGCCCTCACACACTGACATAACATCTCCTAATTCTATGCCTTTTTATTGTCTGATCATGCCTAGAATGCTCTCTGTTCTCATATTGGCCTCCTAGCTTTTTATACCACTTTGAAGATTCTGTGCAACTCTTTTTTTCTGCTAAAGGACTTTTCTAGTCACCCTTACTGTTAGCATCTTCCTAAGATTATCTTCCATTACATTGTATATATCTTGGATGTATGTAGTTATTTGTATATTGTCTCCTCCATTAGAATGAAAGCTCCTTGAGGGCAGAGACTATATTTTTGCCCTTCCTTGTATCCTCAGCACTTAGAATAATGTCTGGCATAGAGTCAGAGAGTAATGATTACTTTTAGACCGACTGAGAAATACAGAATTGTCTGCAAATGGATTTTGGATTCCTAGAGCACAGTTAAGCTGGGGAAATTGGAATGATGAGCTCCTATGCACCTAAGAAGGTCTGGTAAGAATTCATTTGCTTGGAGTTTTAAACATCTAATCAAAAGGATTCCAAATTGAAAAGGAAAACAGAAGAAACTGCCTATGCATATCTAGCAAGCCAGATACCATGGAGAGTAACTAAAATGTATGCAAGAAGAGTAGCAGTAGAGATAAAAAAAAAAAAATCAAAGAAAGGAACTGTCAATAAAACCCATGGTTTCAGATGTCTGTATACAAATGCACAAAATATAAATAACAAAGATGATGAATTAGAGATCCTAATTAAAGGAGTGTAGTTCCAATGCAATATTTACAGCCCCCACAATAAAGACCATGACTGTAAGTATAGCAGGACGTTCTATTGCAAAATGCATCAAACTCTCCAGGTAGAAGATAGAACTGAATCATTTATTTAGACACCAGAACACTGAATCCCAAAACCAGTAAGCTGATTCCATTATAGTACCACACATACTCAGAAGACATAATAACGCTGAGAGCCACAGCATCTTTCAGCCTTTCCACAAACCAATACAAGATCAATATCTACTCACAGCCTATCTGCTTCCTTGCCTGAGGGCCTCCTCTCTCTCACTGTCTCTCTGGCTCTGACTACCAGCTTCCTGTGGCCTCTGCTTCCCTTCAGCAAACTCCTCCCACCACAGGCTCCATGTGACCACATTCAGCCTATTAGGGGGCAGAGTTTATCTTCACAGCAGGGAAGCTTCCTGTGGCCTCTGCTTCCCTTCAGCAAACTCCTCCCACCACAGGCTCCATGTGACTACATTCAGCCTATTAGGGGGCAGAGTTTATCTTCACAGCAGAGAAGCTTCAGACTCCTCCCTAGGTCTGTTAAGGGGCAGGGAAGATCTTGAAATTCCCATTCTCATTCCAAGGAAGCAAATTTGAACCCATAGGTACTGAGACCTGATGAGACAGGACTAATACCTGTAACATGGCTCTGGAAGTATATGCCTGATTCAAAAGGAAAAGATTGAGAGCCAGGTGGGGCAGAGAGGACAGAGCCATATTTGTATATTTAACCAATTAACCAGTGTTTATTAAGCACCGACTGTGTCAGGCATGTACTAGGTGTTAGAGGTACAAATAAAAAGTATTAAACACTCACTAGGATCTTATGTTCTCATGGGGAAGACAATAGCGTGTGTTTAAGCACGTACAAATACATATGAAATAAACGTAAATAAAATAAAGACTAAGAAACTGGTAGGAGAGTTCAGCATGTACAGATCAGGCAAAACTTCATGTGGAAGATGATATTTTAACTGTCTTGACGAAATAGACGGGTGTCTACAAGGGGGTGGGGAGGGAATGCATTCTGAGAATGAAGGATGGTCAGTGTGAGAGGAGTTGGAACCCTATGTGTGAGGAACAGAGAAGGCTATTTTGGCGGGGTTGTAGAGTGGGTAGAGGAGTAATGGAAAGAAAGGTTGGGGCCATATTATCAGGGGTTTGAAGGCTAAACACAGGAGTTTATATTTTCTCCTAGAGGCAATAGGATGCCATTGGACTTGGTGGAGGAAGGGAGCCACAAAGTCAGATCTGTATTTAAGGAAAATTTCTTTGGCATCAATGTGTAGGATGTATTTGAATGGGGAGAAACTTAAGGCAAGGAGACCAGTTAGGACACTGTTGCAATAAGTTAGGTGAGAAGCAGAGAAAAACCCAAACCAAGAAATATTTTAAAAATATTCTCATGTGAGGAAATCTAGAAATCTGAATGAAAAAAAACTTGGTAAATAGCATTTAGATGAAGATCAATAAAACAGAGGTAATATTGTCATTGAAATACATAACAAAGTACGTGGATAAAAAGGAGGAATTGGTGATGAGTTCAGGAAATGGATCACAAGTCCAGCACAGATACATAAGGGGGGAATTTCAATGATCTGGGCATCTGCTGGAGTTTACTGTTTCTTAATTTGCCTTAATGATAATTCAATCCTTTTAAAGACAGAGGTAGAGACTAGATTCAGAGCTAGAGAGGGTCTTAGAGACCATCCAATTCATCCTCCCCATTTTACAGTTCCATTTTCTGAACTCTTCATCGATTTCCCATTTTTATCCAAGTGTTCTGTCGTATATTCCAATGAAAACATTGCCTGTGTTTTATCACCCTAAATGCTATTTACCATGCTTTTTCACTCAGATTCCTGGATTTTCTTACATGGGTATATTTTTAAAATATTTCTCAGTTCAAGTCCTTCTCTGACGCTCCATAACTACTACCTTAGTCAGACCTCATTACATCTCACCAGAATGACTGCAAAAGATAAACCAGAAAAGAAACTTTTTCTGGTTCTGATCCTGATAATAATAATAATAATAACAGCAACATTATTTAACATTTATATGGTGCCTACTGTGTGCTAAATGCCTTACAAAGATTATCTCATTTGAGCCTCACAACAGTCTTGTGAAATAGATGCTCTTATTATCCATATCTTACAGTTGAGGAAACTGAGGCAAATAGATATTAAGTGACTTGCCCAAGGGCACATAGCTAGTAAGTGTGAGGCCAGGTTTGAAATCAGATCTTTTTTGACTCCAAGCCCAGTACTGTATCCACTGTGTCACCTAGTTAGTTACCCCAACAAAGATGACCTGGTTGTTATGGGAGAAATGATGGGAACCTTGGAGGAAATGACCGATTTGCACTAGAATTTGTGCTAAGAAGGAGTGATAGATGGGCATAATAGGATGTTCTCTAGATAATAGAAAAAAAAGATTTTGAAAATTTTAGAGAAATAATCATTAGATCTCATGAAGGAAGGAAACAAGCATTTATGAGGCAACTACATGAGCCAGGAACAATGCTAAACACTTTACAAATGTGATTTTATTTGATCCTTAAAACACCCCTGGGATTTAAGTGCTTTTTTTGTTATTGTTATCCCCATTTTACAGTTGAGAAAACTGATTAAGACAGAGGTTAAATAACTTGCCAAAGGTCACACAGCTAGTACATATCTGAGGCTAGATTTGAATTTGGATCCTCCTGATTCCAGGCCCAGCACTCTATCTACTGATTCAACCAGCTACCCCCATGCACCAAAATAACTTGCTCTGCAGGAAACACAACCTAAGATCTTGAAGAAGCTCTTTAAAATGAAATTATGAGGTAGCAAAGAGAAAGAATTATAATAGGAGAGAAAAGGGAGAGTTGACTAAAGAGCCATATTCTAGTCCTGTATTTCATTCTTTCTGCTTTCAGTGATAACTATGAGGTCAAATTTGCCTCCCAGCATTAGAGTTCCTAATTCATTTTCCTTCTTAGCCTTGGATTTATCCCCTTATTAATTGTGGTTAATACTTATTAAAATAATGACATTAAAAACTCATTCATCAGCATGTTACAGTGGGAAGTGTTGGATTTGGAGTGAAAGAACCTGGGTTCAAATCCCAGTTCTGCCACCTTCTATGTGACCTTAGGCAAATCATGTGACCTGTTTGTGCTTCAGTTCCTCAACTGCAAAATAAGGAGGTTGAATTAGATGGCCCTTTTAAGGTCCCCTCTACCTCTGAATCTATACTCTAATGTTTCTTGGAAAGTATTTATTAACTGGTGAACTTTGTAGTGTAATTGAAGGTTATCCTTCCAAGGGTCAAACTTTCAGGAAAAAATTGAATTATGTTTGATGAAGATTTTCCTAAAACATATTATGTATTCTCTGGCCTTCTTAAAACTGGATTAATATATACTGTATGTGCTTTAGCCTCCTCTGGATATCTTGGTTTTGTCATTGTGAGCATCAAACATTACACAACCATATGACAAATTGATGTTTTTCCCTATACAAAATAGTCCTAGACTGCCATGCTTTTTTTGAGTTCTTAAGTAGACTTTTTATTTCAGTCTTCTTTATTGCTTTCAGACTGGCAGCTGTCACTTCTTGTTATAGTCAGTGTTCACTTCAAGCAGTATTTCTCCAGCCTTTTTATTATGCTGCTTTTATTCTATTGTGGTTTCAGAAGCAGATTAGTGAATAGCCAATAACCCAGGCTCCTAGATTTGTGTATAGCATAAGGATCCTCAAATCCAGAAGGTCTCTGCTGTGAGTAAAGTAAATAAGCTTTCAGGAACACAGAATCTTTTTTTTTTTTTGCTCCCCTCTTGTTTCTAAATTGTGTTATAGATAGTAAAGATTGTTATTTCCAGACAAGTGAGATATTATTCTAATAATAATATTAATAATAATAGCTAGCATTTATGTAGTTCCTATGCTGTGTTTAGTGCTTTACAAATTTTATCTCATTATTATCCCTATTTTATAGGTAAGGAAACTGAGACAAACAAAAGTTATGAGACTTGCCCAGAGTCATACAACTAGTAAATGTCTGAGGCTGAATTTGAACTTAGGTCCTCCTGACTCTAGGCTGCCCAACACTCTATTCACTGTGCCACTGATAAACTGAATTTTAAAAGTCAAATCAAATCAAAACAACAAGCATTTTTTAAGTACCTGCTATGTCTCAGGTGAAGTGCTGAGTGCAAGGGATACAAAGAAAGTAAACAACAAATATAACGATTGAAAAACTGTCCTGTTCTCAAAAGTGCTCACAGTATAATGAAGAACACAACATGCAAACAACGATGCACAAATAAGATATAGACAGGATAAATTGGAAATAATCTCAGAGGGAAGGCACTAAGATTAAGGAGAACTGGGAAAGCCTCTTTGTCAAAGGTAAGACTTTATCTGAGATTTGAAGGAAGCTGAAAAGTTGTTAACAGCAAGCACCCTAGCATACCTAGGGCGTCTACTAGCACAGGTTCTTAGATCTGCTTTTCTAAAGGAAAGCAACTCAAAATGGGTTAACAATCTTACTTTAATCAAGCATATCATTTACCTAGTTCAGGGGGAAAAGTCAGCACCC